>VWZZ01005876.1:312078-411484 GCA_013399095.1 Psophia crepitans | reverse complement strand
TATTCTATTCTATTCTATTCTATTCTATTCTATTCTATTCTATTCTATTCTATTCTATTCTATGTATCACACCAGGAAAAACTGCTGTTGCTGCAGCAGGTTGAGAGGGTTTTTTTTTTCCTTTTTACAAAATTGTTTGGAAATGCCAAATTCTCAAATCTGAAACTTTTGTACAGGAACATACCAGCATAACTTTAAATGAGTCTACCATGCAATTGCTGACCAACAAGGAAGTGGCAGATGCCAGAACAAAAAGCAAGCAGGTGGTTGGTTCATAAACTTGGGAGGTGACTATCTGAGCTTTTGGGACATTGAATGTAAGAACTGGCTTGTACTGTTGCCCCTCTCCTGTGCAAAGAACGAAGGTTTGCTTTTTTTTTCCCAAAGGCGGGCATATTTCTCACTATCTTTGAAGGTGCTCTGCAAATTCTAAAAAGTAATTGCCATTTCCTGACTATTAAAAAGAAGGAAATAGCTGTTTCTTAACTCTTTTCTTTCATGCCCAAGCCCTTGTACTCATTTGTTTACCACCTGCGCTTTTCAGGAAACCTTTGTACATTTTTAGGTACTCTTATTTTCTAGGATGTCCGCCTTAGAAGAATATATTGTCTTTCTTATGTATTCACTGCATAATAAACTTTTGCCATTCAAAGAGGGTTTTTTTCCTTAACAAAGAATACAGTTTCTATATGAATGCTGAGTAATAAAGATCTTTACATGTAAAGTTTAGGGATTAGGAAATGGTTATAAAACTACCATGTAGTTTACTTTCCTGTTGTTGGACAAAGGACACTTTGGAATGTTTTTGTTCACTTGTTCTGTCAGTAAAGCTGGTGTCACTTCACTTCAGAGAAGATCATAATTCCTATTTTCTTCACTTTTAGCTTGGCTTCTCTGATTTGGATCAATGTATTTTGGTTAACTGAGAAAAGACAATGACCGCACTTTGAGGTCTTTTCCAACTTGTTAAGATGATATACTGAACAGTAGTGTAGTCTTCATTCCCACTCAATGGACCAGACATAGCAAATGGAAATACGCACCACTTCTGCATTGTTTTTTCTGGCTCAGCTAAACTTCATACAGTTGTGATTATCTAGTTTGCTATACAACCAAGGCATGACCAAGCAAAATAGTTCAGAGTAATATAATGGTTAATACATAGATAATATAGATGATATATGATATAGCATGACAAGGACAGAAAGAATACCTCTAGGTGGCATAATTTGATGGCTTTTCCTGGCATGCAAAGCCAGTTGATAGGAACTAGAAGCCATTACCTTGCCAAGAAGCATTTAGAAATAATGTGAAACACTGACCTAATGCAAAGCAATGAATATTATTTTTCAAAGTTAAGAAAACAGTCACTGAGTTGCTTGATGTAACATAATTATTTAGTTTATGACTGTTTCAGTAGCTGAAATTCCAGAATTGTCAAAAGATATCAATTGTCAAAAGCAAGGAAACTCACAGGATAAAATAATTTTAAAAAAATAATAATAGAAGGATATCTTTGTAGATCACAGTATGTTATATTCATTCCATATCACTAAAAAATATGATAGAGAAAATGTCATATACAGAAATTACATATGGATTCCTGAATGGCTTTTTGCCGAGGCTGGATATATGACTGATAGCAATTGGGAATTGCTGCTATTGTCTGTGTTGCTTAGAAAGCTGCCTGTACAAATGCTGTGTCCTTCTCCACCCCAGAAATTTATTGTGATTCTGTGATCAAGGTCTGCAGTTTCTTCCAGAGAAACCAGCCAAGAATAAACACTTCTCCTCCTGTGTCCTCTCTGGATCTTCTGTGCATAAAGCAGGATGTCCATCCGTTCACCTATGAAATTCCTAACCATGTGGTTACTTTTCTAGGTTACTTTTAAGGTGTTCCACAGTTTTCCCATGGTCCGTGTTGGCCACGAGCCATGTTTTTCTATTAATATGTGGGTGAGCCAATGTTAATATTATTTTCCTCTCCAGCAGGTTTTATTAGATTGGGCTAACCTTAGTTACACAGCTTCCGCTTCAAATCTGGCTCACATTTAGGTGCTTTAGAAAGAGGAAAAATTTCTAACATAGCTATACACAAAATTTCATTTAACTGCAGCTGAAGTACCAGGTAACAGTACTTTACTCGCTCTAGTGTTGATTTTTTTTAATGAAATCAAGTATTTACAATTTAAAAGCAGAGAATTTTCACAGTTATCTATCAAGCAAGAGATCTAAACTCTATTTTAAGGTTTTGAAGCAGATCTGTCTGACTATTCACAAAAGAGAATGCAAATATCATAAAACATGATATCCCACTCAGAACAGAATTAAAGTCCCATATACCCATATTCTTCTTCCCTATACTGGAATGTATGCTCTCCTGAGCTGCCATATATCCTACACTTTTTATGTACTTCATGACTGCAACTACTTACGATGTGCTTCTGAAGCTTCTGTTTTCCCTGCATACAGCCTGTAGGAAACATCTATAGGAAATGCTCTTACATTCAAAGTCAAAATAATTTATGTAAGAGCAGTTGAATATGTGTATAAAAGTTTACCGAGCCACACTTAGATCACAATCTTGAAAGTGACTTTGAGTGAAGGAAGAGCTCTGACAGTTCTTTGAAAGCCCATTTCCTAGGGATTTCATCATGAAATCTGACCATCTTGAGGGTTCCCCTAGTGACTGCAGTAAATATCTATCCATGGGCAGTGATTTAAATACAATTTCATTACTTTGGCATCTGTATTGAAAAACAAATTATTTTGCGCTTGTCATCCACTTTTTTTTCGTACATTTTTAGTTCTAATTTTCTAAACTCTTCTTATCTCACCATCAGAGTTTAATGAGTATTCTAAAATTGATCAGGTTTTGCCCACACTTACTAGAATTCATACCTCCTGAACCTGTTTTTGACTTTCTTTTAAGTACTTACATTATCTTGACTTGGTTCATTAATTCCCTGATACATCACGCCTATTAAATTGTCCTTTCCAAATGCATCCAAGTACATAATTATCTTCAACACATACCCACTCAACAAATACTTAAGTATAGTCATCAGATTTTTTAGGTCTATAATTTCCATAGTACTTATTTTTAGGATTTTATCTTTTTTAGTAATGGAACTTCATTTGTGTTTTCTCCAGATAACATGAAACTTCTCCTACATTAAGAGTATTTTAAATTACTGACAGCAGGATTCTTTCTTTTCTAATCCCTTTAAGGTTAAATTCTCTCACATGCAGAGTCTCTGGGTCACTCAGAACAAATTTTAAAGATTGAAATGTTGAATAGCCTATCTAAGAAACCATCAGAATACAGAACATTAGAAAAATTAGCCAAGTTCTGGTCACTTTTGTTTAGTCCAGCACCTTCGAATGTAATGAACAATTCCTGTTGACCTCAAAATATCAAGTTCTCTTTGCATGCAGACTGATTAAAGTTAATTTAGAATAGGAGACTGGGGCAGAATCTGACACTGAGTCTATTAAAACTGATGTAACTTGAATTCATCTGGTTCTTGAAGACCTACTTACATCCTTACTAACAGATAAATGAGGGAAAAGCAGTATGTATTGACAACATCTTGTGTAGAAGCAGTCTATTTCTGTGTATAAGCTCTAACACCCATCAGAGCAGGTGAGGGACATCAGACTGACTTCATTGTGCTTTTTATACCACCGTGAGGTGATGTGCAGAGAGGTATGTAAATAACATAACACTGTGTGGGAGTTTATGTAAGTTTGACTAGTTTGTAGAGATTAATATAAAGACGCGTACACATGGATATTCACTAAAGCAACATGGCATATTTGTCTTCAAACTGCTTACTTGGTATGAGGCAAATCAAGGCAGAGTTTTCCCTCATTAGCAAAGAAATTACAAGTATTTATAAAGGAAATCTGACAGAAGGAAATGTTAAATATTTGAATTTTACTTCCAAAGGATAAAGTTGTTCATCCATAGGGGAAAGGCAGTTATGTGCAGAAGCAAAGTAGCTCCTGTTCTCTATGTCTTTGGATGAACCTTTCAGTTTTTGAATTAGTAAACAATTCCTCCTGATCCTCAAAAACCTTTCAAGTCTGAATATTGCCTACAGTATACAAGGTGTAATTGAAACTCCGTTTGTCTGAGATCAGACCCAAGGGAAATTGCCTGAAGTTGAGTGCACTAGTCAGTTCAATTTAAAACAACCTTCTGAAGACAGCATGGGCTTTGTTTGCTTATTTATTTTTTAACCCAGCGTCTTCCTACCAATTTTTTGGTAAAAGTCCTTAATTAAAGGTGGTTGTTATTGTGAACAGCCAGATTGGTTTTATGCAGAAGCAGAGTTTCTAGGAAAGCTCTGTTACGATCAGCGTAGAAGGAAGCGGCACATTTGTCTTGTTTTGTGTCAACCTTATTTCTTCCTTACCAGTAAAGTAGTGAAGTTTCAAAGCCAAGCACTGCAGCTTGGGGAAAGAAATGTCAGACACATTTTGCATCACAAATGCAAGGCAAGTAACTGCAACTGCCTTTAGAAAAATCCTAACAGGACATCTGCCTGCGTGTGAAGCGTAGGCGTGCATCTAACGGCACACAGACATACTGTTTGCAACTTTGCAGGGCACTTTATGTAACTTTCATATGTTGCAGAGAGTTAAGAAAAGCAGTAAATGACAGTGGGAACAATTCTCTAACATTTTAACTCCCCTGCACAGAACAAAGGACTCTACAAGCTGGAAACCAGCTGACTTGATGCAGGAACAGCTATACGCAGAAAATTATCTTAATGGTTTTTTTCCCTTGTGTTTGGGCCGCTACAATTCTACCCTAGTTACATGTACTGGCAAACTTACTAAACAAACAGGGCTGTCCAAACTCTCCATCTTGTGTGCTGGCTGCAAGTGGAAGTTTGATTATACACGCCCTTGTTATGGACTGATCATTATCTCTTTGTATATGATTTGTGAGTTGCTATTTTTGTGAGACAAAACGGGCCAACAGAACTGCATAGAAGTACAGTCTGTAGGTTTTCTATCTTCTGCCAACTAATTGTTAGCAATATATCTAGTGAAAGATCTATTGCTTCACTTTAATTGTTGGGAAAACAATGCTTACACCATGCACACCTTTCAAGGAGAGAAGCAAAAGGAGCCAGAAGCAGAAAAAGAAACAGGTCTTCAATTTCTTTCAGCCATCTGCAATAGCTGTGTATGAAACCATATACAAATCTTCACCCAAGTTGACTAGGAATACTTATCTGCTTTAGATACACCTTCCCATTTCAGTAGCTTATTTCAGACTAATGATAATACTTGAGCAGAGCTCCTGCATGGAGCAGAAGAGTGAAAATATAGGATATGGGGAGCAGGACTCTTGCTCTGCAATGCAACTCCTAAGAGTGAATTCTTTCACATTTTTACCATAAAGCATATTTTTAAGCTAGGATATTAATTTAGATGATTTCTTCTCACTTTGTGAAAACTTCCTGCCATGAAACTGTAGATAAGATTGAAGGATGGAAAGGAATACAAAAGTAGAATCACTCACTGTGATTGAAGGATCTGATGCAGAACCATGAAAAACAGCTACAGCTACCACAGAGGTCAAACGCTTCTCAGAAACTTCTTTACATACATAAAAATTTACTGGTGCCTTGGGCAATATCTTAAAATTATGAAATGTACTAACCTGTGTAACTCAAATTTTAGATGAAATTTGTCAAGGTCATTACAAATGCAGAATTGGTGTTTTTTTTTTTACCACAATCCTGTGTATTATGTAGTTTCCCAGAAAGACATTCCTGGGAGACTAAACCCAAGGAAAGCTAAAGGAGAGTGCTGCATGCTTCTTCATATACATAGCTGGGTCTCCAAAAGCAAATAGTCTGAGGGATAATCTGTGGATGGGATTCAAAACCACTCTAATACTATCTGCAGTAGTTCTGCCAAAGCAGCTATATTTTGCCCATATTTAGGGAGAAAAGCAAACAGGGTCAAGAACTATTCTCCTACGTTTTGCATCTGACAGGGCTGTTTCATGTCAACATGACCAAAAAGACCATGGTTTTGGGAAAAACTTGTTATTTAACTCAGTACAGAAAAACAATGTGAGGACCATTTCCTAAGCAGAGAATGGATCAGGGGCAATTTCAAATGGGGACAAAAATCCAGGCTGGACTCGGAGTTCAGCTGAGTTTTGTATTTGTTTGGCCCTGGGCCACAAACAGATAATTAAAAAGCCAGAGCTGCACCTTTGTAACCATCGCTGCGACCTGGGCTGGGAGGGAGGAGGCTGAGCTCCCTCCTCTTTCTGGACCTTTCCTGCGCTGGACAACACCCAGTCTGTGGTCCCCAGCCTACAAACCTGGCTTGATCTGGACGTGTTTTGCAAAACAGCGAGACTGTCACCCTCGGGGCTTGCTCCTCTGTCTTACAGTTTGTTCCATTCACGTTTGTATATAGTCAGGCCCTCTTCTAGCGTGTTTACCACTGGAAATCACTTTAACCCCCATTACTATATTCTTCGTAATTTTACACTATTTATCACAGGAGGATAATATTATTGGGTAGGCATCCCAAATTTTGCATATCAATGCAGTTGAACTGTTGTGAATGGAGTCTGTCCTGAAAAGAGTATGATATACCTTTGATTACAAATAACAATTATAATGTTAAAATGACAAGTTTTACATTTCATCAAGCATAGACTCAAGTGAAGCCCGAAAAAAAACTTATGACAACAAGCACTAAGAAAGTAAGATATGAAAGGTATAATTTATTATTCAACAACTGCTGATTAGAAAAATATTAAAAAGACAGTGCAATCATAAAGTATAATCATAAAAAATAAACTACAAAAACCCATGGAAAAGAAGTAGTGTGTAATCCATGTAACCAGATGCTTTCTGTTTTGTGCAATGAATTGGCAGAAAATTAAGAGAGGGAAATGCAGAACTTCACACATCACTACAGTGCTCAGCTATTAACTGGAGCTATCATTCTATTTTTATGCATTTTCAGAGAATGCTAAACTTGTTATCATTGCAGGCTACTAGTCTGGATGCCATTGGTAACAATTTTGCGTAGAATAATTGCACTTCAAAACTTTACAGTGGAAATGCATTTACAAGTGCAGAGCAAAAATATGCATGCTTTCCACTTTATCAGAAAAATAAAATTTTACACACACAACCTATTTACATTTCAAAATCAGTCTTACATGCTGAAATTGTACTTCGAGGGTATGTTTTAAAAGGTAAATTGATGGCCCTCCTGGAAAGAGAGTAACACTGACATTCAAACGTTGCGGTGTAATAACCAAACTTGTCCTGGCTGTAACTTACAAGTCACACAAGTGGCGTCGATTGGACCCAAAACTCCCAGTTGCCACCTCTGTCAGCAGTCTGATGAGGAGACAAGCTGGTTGCAATTGTTACAATAGAATTACTGAAAATATTACTGTAATTTTTGCAAAATAATATTGAACATAGTATTAATACAACTGTGTTATTGCAACATAAGCAGTCACAAAAGAAAAATGCTCATGAGTTGGTGTATAAAAATATTTTGCATGGTTGATGTAGCCCTCCAGCCCTTTCTAAACTTGCCCCATATTTGGATAATTTGCCGAGCTCCCTACGTCATTTGTGGTGGAAAGGTGTTCCCCCTCAGAGGGCAGGAGGTGCAAAGGCACTCAGGACTCTCTGGGGAGGAAAGGGAGGCACCGTCCTTGGACCCTGGAGGAGGGAGGTGACACTCCTGATCAAAAACCCCACAGCACCTTCCCAGCACTGGGGAAGAGAGGGTGCAAACTTTATGACTGCACACCCCAAACAGCTGGTGGATCCTGCAGCATGGTTGCTCAGGGGAAGACTGTGTTGTTTAAAAAAGATTTGTTCCTGTTTTTCAAAAGAAACACTTTTAATAAACTCTCTTTTCATGGAAAATGTAAATATTGTCATTCCTCATTCCCACTGAAAACAAAAGCTTCAAAATATTGGAATTTCACCCTGAACTAAAAGTCCAAGCTTTAGTAAGCAGGTCCCTTTGTTTGTCTTTTCTTCTATTTAATCTCTTCTTTCTTTTGGATTTCTTTTTCGTACTGTTTCATATAGAATTATGAGCTAGAGAGTTGTTTCTTGACAATCTTGGCAGAGAGGTCTCATAGAACACTTTATTTATCAGTTGAATTTTCAAAGTATTGGGTCTTTCAGGATTGACCCAGAAATTGCAATCAAAAAATGATAAATACATTTTGAGCAATTAAATATATTCTAAAATACTAGCTAGGAATGAAAAAAGAAAGTGTTTTTAAGTTTATTTTCAGTTTAACATATCTTGTCCCAAATGTATATTTTCTCGTTTCTCATGTTTGATGACACATGAGCATGAGGCTCTTCAGACATCAAGACCAATCTAGGTGATGGGAGACAGCCATGACCCTTGCATGTTCCTTTTCCAAAATGGGTAGCTGTCACCCCTAGCATCAGCAAGACATATCTCTGACACACAAAGGTGCTGGGAAACAAAACATATACACGTTTTAAGTTCTTGAACTTCCTCTAGCTGCCTCACTGCTGAAGTCAGTGAAAACATCCACGGTGACAGTATGGTCAAACAGGCTAATTAGCCCTCCTTGGGATTTAGCCCACAGAATTAGCCATGGTCTCTTTCTCAAACACATACACAAAACCAGTGCAAAACAAAAAAATGTGAAAGCTGGGTTAGCAGCAAGCACAAGCTCTGGTACTGTGACATTTAAATCTTCATCCAACCTGCCACAGACCAAGCTGACCTTTTGTTAACAAGAGCTAGCCCTTTATGTTGTTCAAATAAAAGTTTGTTTTAACAATTTACTCTTCAAAAGTATAAAACACTTCGTGTTTGCTTCTTAAAAATTACTTTCTTGTTACATTCAAAGTTACTAGTGATAAAAAAACCTATAAACCTCAAAGTAAACAAAAGGCAGAGAAGGAAAATAGAGCATTTCTGAAAAGGTTATACAAATAACTGTAAGAACTGTTAAAGCCTTTTTTTTTTTTTACTTTTGAAAAGAAAGTATTACATTTTCTTTGCATTCTTAGGCCAATAAAGAGCAATATGCTGACGGATTTTAAAACACATTTTAAAGTAGGTGATTGCAATAGCATGCATTAAGACTTATACACTGTTGGATCTTCCATAGCCCACACCACTTGCTGCATGCAGGCAAGAAGGCTTTGAACCTCAATGCTATGGCTTGGGAGAACAAGTGATACCCAGCTATTTGTCCTTTGAATATACATATACATCCACATCCCAGTACCCCAAGGTTTCCTTGGCTGTGATGTCTTGTTCCAGATAGTTGTGGGACTCCTCCATCTTCCTTGTCTCCTCTGCCACTGCAGATTTGCTTGCAGAGCCACAGGGGTGCCATCACCCATCCCTGCTCTGAGCTGTGCCGGGGCCAGGCACAGCACACATCCCCAAGGGATCACTGATGCAGCACAAGCAAGCAGGGGACCCCCAGTGTCTTCTTCATGCTCCTGTGTAGATCTGTGCCCACACATCTGCTTCTCTCCCTTTCCTTTTTCTTTGCTCAGGTTAAGGGTAGAAGTCCCATGCTGAGAAGGCATATATGTTAAGCAGACAAGGAAGCAGCTAACCCCAACATGAAACAAGATGTTGATGACAAGTATTCATACTACAGCACTGTGCTTTGAAGTCTCTCTTCTCATTTCTTAATTTTGCTTTCAAAGCCTGTATTGGGTCTGGCTGAGATGGAGTTCATCTTCCCCAGAGCAGCCCTTCCAGTGCTGTGCTGGGTACTGGTACCTCAAGGGGTGCTGGTAACACACCAGTGTTCTGGCTACTGCTGAGCAGCACTGGCAACAGCACCAGGGCTGTCTCTCCAGCATTCCCCCCGCAAGTAGGCTGGGGTGGGCAAGATCTTGGGAGGGGACACAGCCAGGACAGCTGCCCCAAACTGACCAGAGGAATATCCCATACCATATGATGTCTCCTCAGCAATAAAACTAAGAGAAAGAAGGAGGGAGGGCGGCGGGGAAGGAGGTGGGCATTTATTATTTACAATGATGTCTTCCAGAGCAACCACAATGTGTAGTGAAGCCCTGCTTCCCGGGAAGTGGTCGGACATCGCCTGCTGATAGAGCAGCTTGGTGGGCACCTGGCATCCAGCCAAGGTCAACCCACCACAAAGCCACCTGAGCACCCAGACTTTCACATCTATTCCTTTCATGCTGATTAGATTTTCCTCTTTCGTTCTCATTTGTGCATTCTAACCCATTTTTCTCTGCTAACAAAATCACTCTGGCAACCTCCTCTTGTACTCTCATTTAATTTGTGACAAATCCAGCTATTGTTTGTTTGTTTATACTTAAGTGCATTATTAGGTTTAAATAATGCTTTTCAAAGAGTCCATCTTTTGCTTTAAGTGTCCTTTAGCTGCCTATGACCTTGAATTGCATTTCGATACTCTTGTTCCCTCTTTTCCAAGTTCAAAGGTGAAAATCTCTTTCTTTCTCATTCTCCTTTTTCAGTGCAGTCATGTGAGGATTCAGGTTAATACAGTCTGAATTTCTTTTGGCCAATCCCTTGCATATGACTTCCAAAATTTCCTTCATAAAAGCCAACTCCTTATCCTTTTTTCATAATGTCCTTCTTAGGTCTCCCTGTAAGGTTGCTACACTTCCCTTGGCCTTAGAGTTCCACTTCAACATACAACCCAGCTGCTGAAACAATACCCTGTGACCGACTGTTGTGCTTTAAACCAATAAAGCCGGTACGAGCTGCCAGCGCTGAATAAACAGCGTGCTGAGGTTTCTGTTTTGCACTGCCAGGATATTTTTTTTTTTCATTCCCACACTTCTTTCTAATTGAATCACTGATTTCTAACTTTCTCTTATTTTGAATAAATCTTCCAAAGAGAATGCTCTCCTGCAGCGTGCTTACACAGAAAGTACGGGGGGAGGGGAAGATGCGAGTAAGAAGGACTTTGCCTACAAATTTAGGCTCTGTTTAGGGTACCTTTAGTGCTCTTTGAGCAGGACAATGTGCTTGGTGCTTAGGCTCCTTCAATGCCAAACGGACACAGTGGGTTATCACAGGGTAGGTCCAGAGGCAGCCAGGGTGTGGGGAGCACAGTCAGGAGCCGTCCCTCCCCGGATGCTGTGCTGAGCACAAGCCGGTAGGGAAAAGCTTCAGCCCTTTCCTTCACGAGACTTATTTTCAACCAAAGAAAGCAGTGAAGGAGGCATCTTACAACTTTTCTTTCAAACGCCTGTCTGGGCACCCTCATTTTGAGGCAGGGTCAATCAGCGTGGGTGCCTGGCATGCCCAGCCTTGCCACTGGAGCACCAGAGCTGCCAGAGCAGCTGCCTAGGGAGGCAGCTCTGAAGGCCCTGGCTTCCCCACAAGACACTTCAGGCTTCTAAACACTTTTTTACAGCTAGCTCTGAGAGTCCCAGTTCTTAGGTCTTTACAAGAAGAGAGTTGTCGCAGAATTAAAACCCTTTGAAACATAGCTGGTATGCAATCCATTGTTGGTTTGAACCCCTAGAGGTACACCAAAGTGAGGAGTAACTGTTCATTATCCTGGAGATCTAAAAAGTCAGAGCTGAGGGGAGGGGGCTATGAGTTGTCTTTCTCGGTTCTTTGTTTGTTTGTTTGTTTGGGGGGAAGTGATTTTTTTTTCTTTAAGGTTTTGGCATTTTCTTGGCAATTTACTGCTGGTTTTAGCCTCTTTGGAAAATATTTTCACTCAAAAAAAAAAAAAGAAAAGTACAGTCCTTACCACCAGCAACAATTCAAACACAGAAAAGGAACATAACCAAAGTAGAAAAAGCCTCCAACCGCAAACATTAAAGAATCTTAAGCAACAAAAAAAATGAATAGTTGTAAGAAGATAAGAAAAATATGAAAACCTATGTCATCAACAGAGCAGTACTACAAATCAGAGATGTCTGAAATATGGTCAGAATAAATCTCTATGGTATTGCAGCAATGAGCCAGTTACTTCTATAAATCGAATTATTTGTTAACAAACCCTTGGGGTTTTTCCAAACCAAGTTTGAAAAGAAATACTCATTTTCAAAATTACAGGATCTCTGGGATGTGTATTAACCTCAGGGCTCCCGGGTGGTTTATCAAATTTTGCTGTGTTCATTTTAATGTAATAAAAAACACCTAGGTAGCTAGAGATTGATAATGGTGTCGCTGCGCATCGTTCAGTGAGTTCTTGGAGGTGTGAGCACACATACCTCCACTCACTGCCTATGGCTGTGACAGTTATTAACCACCTTGCTCGCTTATTTAATCGTACAGTGAAATCAAGGGGAAAACCAAGGGTAAACATATGTTATCAGTGCAATCCGTCTTTTTGTTACTGTTTGAAAACGGGGGAAAAGTTTGTGGGCTGCCCTGAAATGCGGGCTGCAGAATGCCATCCCCTCCCAGAGGGCACCTAGCAGGTGACTGCTGCCACCCTGCCTGTGTGACCGTGCTCCCCTCGTCCTCTGGCGCAGCCAAGCAGAGGTGCGATACCCTCCTGGGGATGTGTGCCCAAATTGCTGTGGATTCTCCTTTTAATTATCTCCTACCCTTTCAGCTTGAGCAATAGTCTCACTACAGTTTTTAAAGGTTGTCTCAGAAACCATGAGTAACAAATTGCTCATAGTAAATAAAACCACAAGCTGACATTTCCTGGAAACAACATGATTCCATGAGTTTAGGTTTTAGAGAAATAAAAATATTGCAAAGTTCTATGACAACTGTGTGAAACTTGTTAGGACTGCATGATGGAGGGGGTGATCAGGTAGCTATCCAAAGATTTTCCATGCTTGTAATACAGCTTGTTCTCAGCTACCACTCAGTACAGATACTGATGCTGGGTGGCAGAGAGAGGGGATTTCTCCAAGTAGGACAGGAGTTGCTCTCACTGAAAATCACAGCTGCTGAGGGGATACAGCACACAAGATATCTTTCTGCATGGGATTGCTGGAAAATAAACAATGCTGGAATATTTGGCTGGTCTGATCATTTAATTAAAATGCAGGTCTGCACCAAAATCCCTCCTCTCCTTCACTCTGCCCAGGCATTTGCACTGGGCTGCTGACTGTTCTCCAGTGCATTGAACGCCATGTGCTTCTTCATAAAAATTAAAAATAAAAACACTGAATAACTTTGGTTTAACCTCTGAGACAAATTTGCAAAACAACCTAAACCTTGTGTTTGAAATTTCTTTGGCACAGTGTTTGCAGGCAGCAGTACCTGTATTTGCTGTAAGCAGAAGCCAGCAGGGGAAGCAGCTCGCCCAGCAAGCCAAGGGCAGACCTTGAACCCGACTCCCTCAAAATTTGCTTGGTGCTTTGGCACATTGCCTCTCACCAGCCTCTTCTATTTGCCTTTCACAGGGTGAAAGCCCAGCCCTTTCTGCCTGTAGGTACAGCTCCGCTTTGGCTTTGATGGATCCGCATGGTCCTGCCTGCCTGCCTGCGCTCCTTGGGCAGGGGTGAATGGGAACAGGATTACACACAGATAAGGTCAATCTCATCAAACACTAGACTTCAAGGGGAAGTTTCTGTTCACAAAGACAGAACTCTGCTGGCAGTAGTGTCACAGAAGTGGTGAGAAGTTCCATTATCTTGCCCTTTTTCTACTTCCACAGTCATAGTCTGGCAAAGAGATAGAAAAGTCATAAGGTTGTCTTATTTTCTTTTGATGAGTATAAATGACAGTGAAAGAGAACCGGCAATGACTTCTGTGTGCTAATATTCATATTTATGAGCAATAAAAGGTTCCTAGAGAAAAATGAAATTTGGTGCATTTGTAGTAGACAAAGATAATTCCATTGTATTCTCTTTTTTGACCAAGAAATAGTCTTTTGAAAATTTTGCACGTTTTGAATACCTGCATACTAACATCAGCTCCTTTAGTTAAGAAATAAATACAGCACCCGCACATTTCAGAGGCAAAACTAACAATATTGGATGTGATTTTAATGGCAATGGGTGTCTCGTATAGATAAGAAGAGGGACTGACAGATCACGATTACACTGCTACTGTTGCTTGAAAAGACGTTGGGTTGAGGGAGCCTCAAATTCCTGGTTACCGTTCACCTGGCACGTTGACAGCCGCCGTTGCCCTAGCCTTTAGGCCCACATACGGCACTTCAGAAACAGAGGCTTTGTCTGGCTAGCTGCCTTCTGTTCTGCCTGCACTTTCCTGTACCGAGTCAGCCCTCTTGCACCTCCTGCAGCCTTGCCTATGGGTGCGTGGGACGCTCTCACAGTTTTTTCACCTTATGCTCTATTGTTGCTTCTTAGTTTAACGCTATTTCATGACAACTGTAAGTGTAAAACTACAAGGTGGTTCCTGACCCAGCCCTGTGAAGCTTAACCATATTTTTCTGTCAACTCAAGCCACATATTTTTGTTGCAAGGTGAGTTTTGCAAAGGTGTTCCTGTGCTGTTTGCCACGTACAGATCGGTCAGGCAGCAAGTCCAGGGGTTTCTACTCTTCTTTTCGCCCCATCATGTCCTTCTCAGTATGACATTTTATAGATATTCCACCACTGTCTATATGAAGATAATTTTCCAAAGCACTTCCTCTGGAAATACCTCGGCTGGAACACAGTTGTATAAATAAATGAGTCTTCAGATTATTTGGTTGTAGAAAAGTAGGAAAATATCTTCTCTGGAGTCAACAACATACAGTTTGTCCAGTTTCAAGGAAGCAACCTTAAACACAAAATTTCAGTTTTATTTAAAAGACTTTTAAAGAAATAACTAGATTTCTAGGAAGAATATCGTGCTAAGGTTTTTAGCACAGAAAGAATTCAAGTTATTTCGACAACGTAAATCTGAACTATTTTCCTTTTTATTAGTTATTTTTGTGGTGAAAAATTATATCTAACAAATTCATTCAGTTTTATTCATGAGTTTATCTCCTGGATTACGATTTTTTAAAAATCCAACCTTTTTTTGAAATAAATCTGTATTACAATTTTAATTTCAAGACAATGCTAAAATGCCATTGAGGTAATAGATCAAGGGTCTTTCCAAAGGTATTTTGAAAAAATTACATTAAGTTAGTGTAATGTAAAGATTAAAGAGATATGTAACTGTAAAAAGACAAAGAAACTCTTCATTGCAGAACTAATAAAGTGTTCTGGCTACCCTAAAACTTTTTATCTGTGCAGACACTGAACTGAAAATGTAGTGGTTCCCAAGTATAATAACAATAATGGCTATATCTTGCAAAGCACTTCTCAGCCATTGACATAAAACATTTTACAAAGAACATAAGCACCAGTTTCAGGCAGGAATAATGATAAAAGCTCAGTGTCATCAGCTGAGGGACTCTGTGCAGGGGGAAGCGACATGACGTGAAATGACAGCAAAGCAAGGCAAGGCTAAGCAAGGCAAGGCAAAGCAAAACAAGGCAAGGCAAGGCAAGGCAAGAGAAGTGGGGTGCATTGGAGTCTGCACAGCCAAAAAGGCAGTGCATGAAAGGAGCAAAATCTACCTTTGTCTTTCTGTCTCTTTACCCTCCTCTGTCTCTACTAAAAAAATCCTGGTTGAAAATCTAAGGTGCATTTGATATTTGGGGCTGTTTCTGTGAAAAGTTGAATTTCATTAGGTGTTAGAGAAGCACCTAGACTTGAAAGAGCTTATCTTGTTGGAGAGGCCTTACAGATATTATTTTTTTTTCAACTGACATCATGCAGGGGCCAATACAGAAGGTTTGTATATTTACTTGCTTATTGCAATAAAAATGTCTCAGTGATACCACACTTTTGTGTGCCCAAATTAGGGAAAAGATCAGACAAACATGTCCTTCCATTGACATAGCAAGCAGAATGACAACAACGAGTTCCCCTGCATGGAGCAACAAACATTAATGGTTGAACCTAACGGCAGTCTAGTGTTTGACGGAAACCTGGGTGGGAATCTCTATGCATAACCATTGGAGTTGATGGCTCTTGTCCCTCTCCTGAGCTTTAGGACTGGAAAACAAATCTGAGTGCTTTACTGGATCTCTTTTGTGCTGCACATATGTGTACACATATGCAGTACTGTGAGGGATACCAGTATTACACACAGATACACACACACAAGTTGCATATACTTTAATACTACTCATTCACTTGCTATGGAGCATAACAGTGAATATTTGAGAACATGGTTTCCATCGATTCAAAGATTCTAAGCCAAATTCTCCAATAAAGTATTTTCAAACTGGGAGAAAATATGTTTTTCAGCACCCATGGTAATAGAATCAGCAGCACTTGAAATTGTACCCAGAAACATACTTTTTTACCTCTGGAAGAAAAGTAATCTTAAATGAATAAAGATAAAATAATTATTCTTTTAAAAAATAAGTAATATAACTTATTAATATTCCAAACCAAAATATTTTACTTATTACATTAAAATGACAATATAATTGTAAGACATAAGATTAAGATTTATTCACCCAAACGTGCATCGGTATGCATGCTGCACATTGTTTCCGCAGTTGTTTTGCACCAAGTGTTTGAGAACTATGCAGTTAACTCCTAGCAGGCAGCTGTCTGAGGAAATCACACTGAGGAGGTAATATGTATATCAACTACCCTTCTGTAAAAGACTGTCTTTATTTTAGTCTGTCATTAAGTGGAACGAAGAGGGTACGTTTCTCCAATATAGTGATAATTTGAATTTTTAAACTTTTATTCCATGTCGTGTCTGAAACATGCTACACATTTGCATGATTTGTATTCTAGAGGCTTTTATGATATTACAGAAAATGTTATTTACCAGAAATCCAGGTTTATTTCTTTTTCAAAGGGACTAAGGCACCGAATGTTTCTATGTCTGACATGTATGCACTGGAGCCTGTTATGTACCCAGAGTCCTCAGGCTTCCTGCAGACACCTTGGAGAAGGAGCCTCAGAAGTCAGCTTGCTTAACAGGACTCTGTGCTTGAAATCAACAAGTTGAGCTGCCACTTTTCTCTGGCTCAGGTGACTCAATGCCCACACCTTTGAGCTCCCAGAGGCACATCCTATGAGCCATCTTTGCAGCTTGGCTTTTGCTAAGTAGGTGTCAGAAAGGTCAGTGCAGCTGAGGAGCCCTGGGCTTCAGCCAGGCAAGCAAAGAGTCCAGGGAAAGCTCAGCACAGTCACGGCATTTGTAACTATGGCTGGATGCCTCAGCCATTGCTCCTCGTCTAGAGAAAGAGGGTAGCTGTTTTGGTCTTTTGTCTTGAAAACCCCTATGTAGTAAAAGATGACAGGAAAACTTTATTAACTTTTAAAGTCTTCTTCATGTTTCAAAAATAATTATTAAGAACCAAAATTATTTCCTTCCTAAAACCAAAGTTTTCTTTTACAGCTGTATTGCAATTGATATTATCTGTAATTTAATACTTTCAGGGATCATTTTTCAGGAATACTTTTGCAGATGGGAGTATTTGCTCTCCTATTCTGCTAAATACGAGAAGTAGGGGCTAGTGTCTACCCGTCAAGAGACACACAGTGTCTAAGGCTAGCCCCATCCAGAACAGACTGCTCCTTCTGCATGCTCCTGGATTTCTTCTGATACTCTGTGACCTAAAAGAAAAACCTTATTTTTGTTTGTAAGATGTGTGAAGTGATGTTGAAGCCCACCAGAGTCTTGTTCCCAGAGCAAGAACCAGAAGCTTTGTGTTGCATGCCTTGAGGTCTGGTATGAAAGTATTGGAGGCTCCAAAGTTTTCTGGAGAAGTATTGTAGAACTCTAGGAAGTCAAACCTAGTTCAGTCTTGGGAACACTGTCTTTTGGGATCCATCCTTGGAATGAACTACCTCCAGACCATTCTTGGAGAAAGCTAGGTGACGTGACCTTGCAGAGGAACTAGGGAATAAGCTAACATTGCAGTCAGACAAGCAGGATGCCAGTACAAAAGCTCTCCCCAGCCTTCTTTTGTTTTGCAGCACAAACACACTCCGGAGTCATTTAAAAAAATAGCTTCATCATGATTATCCATGACAGCCCATGAAGCACACAGCCACAGCTGCACTCAGGAGTCATGGTCGCACTGAAACGTGATACACGGGGTAAAAAATCCACTCCACCCCCCCGCCCACTTTGCAAAAAGCGAGCACAACACCTGCTTACGGTTTACATCCCAGTCACGTTTTACTCTGACCTGAATGCAAGTGAGATATAGACCTTGTATTACAAGGGCAAGTTTTCGTCTCAATGATTGAATTAAATTCCAGGAGGAAACAAGCTGTATCATATGGCTGAGAAATTCTGAGGCTTCTGATAAGGATCTATCGAACACCTGGCAGGTATAGCGCGAGCTTTTAATCTGACCCTCTCCTCTACTCATCAATGACAATAAATGCTGATCTGGAGGTGACGGCTCTTACACTTCTTGCTGCTGAAGTCAGAGCCGCAACTCCTTACCAGTAGCACAGCTGCTGAGGGTTATCTGCAGTGTCTCAAGGAATACCTCTGCTGCAGTGTTGCCTGTCACAGCTTTAACAGTGGCTAATGGTTTTGCTATTACTTATTTTATTTTGGGATGACAATGATAGATCTTTGTTTTAAATATAGATGTACTCATTCCAGTTAGCTGAAATGTAATGTCTAAACTACTTGGAAGTACCTCTTTAAACACATATGCAAGGACAAAAGACTTCTGCATTCTTAAGCAGCAAATTTCAGTAAGTTTAGAGAAACACAGGGCAAAGAAAATATATTTATTCAGTTCTAGAAATGTAAAAGGATTCTGACAGCACACAAGATCAGTATTTTCCACTCCTTCTCTATAAATTACAGTTAATTATCTCTTAAAACAAGATTGTGATTTTGAATGATGGCACATTCATTGTTGGTCCTTGTTTGGTCAACCTCAGGCAAAGTCCACCCGTGCTACGACCCACATGTGCCTCTTCAAGCACTGCCCGCTCCCTAAGGCTCGAGAGTGACATTCAGTGGAAAAGGGGACAGGGGAAGCCTGGTGCCACAGAAACCTTACCCTCGCCATCCTCCCTGCCCACCTTCCCACCTTACTAAAGCCACCCCATGCATGGCTCTCTGGGGTTTCTAAGCCTCTTTCATAGACTGCTTTATGTGCCACTCCTTCAGCCTTGAGGAACACATTGGTGGTTGGGTGCAGCGCAGATGCGCTCAGCAGCGTGTGTAGAGCCAAAGGCTGCTTTTGCCATGGCACTGTTAATTTATACAGGACACAGAGAGAGAGACTGCTTTACAAAACACATTTTTATTCAAATCTCTGGGATCAAGAATTGCCATCAGTATGAACAGACACAGAGTAATTAGGTACTAAATGTACAGTATAATTGACTTCCGTTAAAAATGGAGATTTGAAGGATAATTGCCGATATCTTTTTCTTAAATAAAAAATGTTTTTCAGATTATGAATAAATAAAATGGAGGGAATTTAAACTTTTTTTTAAAAAAAAATAGTTCACTGGCACAAAATGTCTTTGAGATCTGTAACTAACTACATGAATAACGACTGTGATTTAAGCAGATAATTTCATGTAAGGATATACTGAATTATACACTAAATGACATGTTACTACCTAGTACTTAAAGTTGGGGCCATGCTATCCTAGATGCTGCAATGAGACAGCCACAAGGAATGAAGCAGCAACTGTCCCTGAGATGATGAAAACCACTCTGGGTCTCTTAAACCACGCTGTAGTCGACTCCCCTGCTGACAGCAAGGAGAGTTGTGAGGAGATCCCAGCCCATCTCCTGCTCTTCAGTCCAGCCAGGCAGAGGCCACCTCTGGTCCAAAATCTGCAGAGCTGAGGCAAGGTGGTGCTGAGCATGGGCTTTGCTCACCCAGGAAGCAAGTCTAAGCAATTTAAAGTGCAGAAGCAAAGTAAGTTAATATCTGTCTTCTGACATCTGTGCAGAAACGTCTACGGTGTCTCAGCATTTCCCTTTTCTGATGAGAGTAAAATCCTTTGGATGTCTGTTTTTTCACTGCAGGGTACAGCACAAATCAGCTCCTTTTTCTTTGTATTCTGGAGCTGCTGGAGGAAAAACCATGTGACAGGTCCCTCAGATTGTATTTTCCTGCACAACACAATTACCCATGTTGTTTGAGGTCTTTGAACTCTAAAAGAAGGAGGACCTAAACATAACGCAGGTCTCTACCATATAAGTAGCAAGCAGATCACTTGAGGAAGCAGAATGGCATATATTCCTCAGTTGATCGTACAAGTAGCTGCAAATTTCACTCTGATAAGACAAAAAGGATGATAGGAAAATGAAAATTTAATTAGTGTAAACCCAGCATAGCTCTTTAAATTTTTATTTTTTTTCTATTATATTAATGTTGTGCTTAACAAAATGACAAAGTCACTAACATGATTTAAACTGTAATAATACTGCTAATGTTTTCAGTGCACATAGCACTAAGATTTTGTGTTTTACAATTAATTTGACATGTAAAGCTGTATTGAAGGTCAAATCCAAATGACCTGCGCTATAATGCCAAACTTGTCCAGTAAAGTTTGTTAGGAATTTTTCCATTAAGCACCTCTTAATTCAAAACATTTCCTGGAAAAGATTCAGTCTGGAATTCCAATCAAATGAAAAAGGGAATTAGTGAACAAGATGTATAGAAAACAGCGAAGGAGTAAGCAATCATGGCACTCATCAGGACAAGGGAAACTCTGGTTCATGTTCTTTCTGTACTGCTGAGCTCATTTCTCAATAATGTTACCATAATAATTTCTAAAAAAATTAAATCGTAATTTTAAAAGTATTTTAAACATTGTCTTTGTGTAGGACAGGGAAATTGCCTACTCATCTGCCTCAGTAGGCACAACACTCTGAAACACTCACATTTCTTTTTACAGAATAAGTGTAAATGCTCCTGCAGGCTTGCAGAAGAAATCCGTGTCAATAACTTCATTCCTTTCAAGCACTGCCTTTATGCAACAGACAAACAACACCGCTGTAATTTCATACTGGTAGCTAATACTGGTTTGAACAGTATAATTTCTAATAGAAATACTTAGCAGCAACAAAGCAAATTATGGTGGGAAAGCAGAGGCAAAGTGGTTAATCTTTCTTTATCCACTGTGCCCATAGAAGATTATATAGGGGAAAAGATTACTTTTTTTATTGGTGGTTTCCAAAGGAGCTACAACATAAATCCTCAGCTATCTCCAAAGTTTTGCATACTTAATTTAGGGTGAAATCCTTCTCTAGCAGCTAGGAATTCAGTATTTACTTAAATGGAATAACAGGTAAGAAACAAAATGTGTCTGATGATTAAATATAACATTTATCAGGATGATAAAAACTTGTATGATTATATGACTTCAAGAAAAGAATCCAATGGAAATATTTATTTTCACAGTCTTCAGTGGTTTGAAAAATAGTACCCTTACCTGTGAGAAGTAGGCTTTGCCATAGCAACTCACGCTTTTTTTCCCTAGCTTAGATCATTCCTCAAGACAAATTACTCTAAGCTGTCTGCAAACGCCATCAAGAACGACCGGGGAGTGTCCCTGGCCACTTCCAATGCAGCATAAAAGGGCAAGAGCAAACCGAGCCTGTGAGTCAGGGAGTGCTGCTCAGAGGAGTCACTTGAGACATAAATAATTTGGGCAGGAGATATTCCAGAGACCTCAACCTCTCCAGCTGCTACTGCCAAGAAACCATGTTCTTAAAAATTCAAATCCGCTATTCATTTGTTTTGGCTCAATCATAGCAGAGGACAAGGTAGACAACACAATACATTTCAGAAGCTTAACAGGAGAAAAGAAGTTTTAAAAGCCTGAGATGTTTTCAGTGACGTGTAGGACGGAGTGCCTCATCACCTGCTGCTGCTGACAAATGAACTGAGGAGGCTGCCTCTGTTCTCTGAGCGGTATGATAGCCTGGATGCTTCCCAGAAACAAAAATTACAGAAAATACAGGGGTGAGGGTAGCCCATTACACCCATTACATTCCCTGCACCAGGGAAGGATAAACCATACCTAAACCATTCCTGGTAGAGAAATATCTATCAAATAAAATCCTACTGGGTTCCCCCTTCGATGTCCATCCCATAGCCTTCCCAGTCAGCCTGCTTCGTGCCCTGCTTCAGGTACTCCCGCCAGCAGACAGGGTGGGAAGCTGTCGGCTTTCTCTGTGCCCGAGGACAGGGAGAGGGGAAGGGCCATTCTGCAAGGTCTTTCTTCCCAGTGCTGAGGGACAAGCCAGGATGGAGGGACAGAAACAGCTCCTGCCGTGCAGACAGCCTCCCCAGCAGCAAGAGAAGAAATACCATTGCATCTCCCTCCTGTTTCTTTCAACTCAGCTTTTTCTCCTCCCACAGTAGTAGAGTTAGACACTGACTGGTTTTGGCTTTGTGGCGCCTGCAAACACTGCCAGGAGCTGGGAAAGGCTCAGCGGGGTGGGGTGGGACTCTCTTGGAGGGATGACTCCAGCTCTCCAACATCTCCTAGAGCACCTCAAAATACCCCTGCTTTCCTCTGCCCCCAGGACACCCCCAAAAAACCACTTCACCCTTTTTTGTCACTTGCAGCCCTCCAGTGACATCCTTCCCTACTGCAAGTTCCCAGATGTGAACTGTAGCCTGGCACCCTCATCCATCCGGGAAGGCCCCCATTGCTCCCCCCTTCCCCTTGCACCCCAGCTGCTTTGCCTTCTGTCCACTGCGGCGCCCAACCTTCACCCAGCAAGGTCTTTCATCTGACTGTGTCTCATATTCGCACCAGGACTTAACTCTGAGCACGACACATTTATTTCCCTATCAGACTTGTACAAAAAGCCCATTAACAGAGACATATGTCTGCACTTCCATAACACCTTATCTAACAGAGACAATCTTTTCTCTTAATAAAGTGCACATGGCACAGCCATTAATAGTGAAGGCTCTGCAGCACCACTATTTGTTTTCAGAATGAGGTAACACTTCTACATTTTCAGTGTTTGCCTCTCCATCCACTCTACTTTGTGTTTGAGCTTTGGCTGAGCACAGGAAACAGTTCAAATAATTATTCATCTATTTGGACAATAATGGGTAGCCTTTCCATAGTTACAACCAAAATCGGTCTGTCTTATATAATTTTGATTGCACAAAATGAGTTTGACATGGAATTTTAATCCAATATTATCTCCAGATTCAGAGAGAAATAATTAAACTGTCCTTAAGCTAAATTTAAATAGCACAAAGGAAAAGGCAGTAAAAACTGGTTCAACGTTTGCATTTTCAAGTAGCATTCCTTTGTCTACCTCACGCTTCTTAAAAAATCACGCTCAAGGTATACTTGGCAGTAGTTTTATAATTGCAAAGCTATTAAGCCTTTTTAGGGGAAAAGTGAAACTGTTGTTTTCCTAATTAGATAATCATAATTTTTTCAGGCAAATAGTCTTCTGCTAGAAAATGATGATTTGAAGAGGCGAAGTCTTCAGCAGGAGTATGTTGATTATAATATATTGTCTTACAAAAATCCATATGACTCCTCAATTAATTAAGTCTGCCCTTTGGTAGCAAGTCCACTTCTCTGCCCTCATAACTCGTACCCTTGCTCCCACCACTGCTTTTACAGATGCTGCATGGTGAGGTGCCAGAAAATCAAGCAGCTAAAAATGCTCATGGCCCCGACAATTCCATTCCGAAAAGTTGAAAGAAACGTCTGTATCGTTATTTCTCAATGGATTTTCTGAATTCAGTGGGAAATGCTTATAAGGGAATTTTTAGCAATTTGGAGAAATGCTTATGAAACAGATTTCTGACTTCTCCAGCTAATGCAGCATAACTGTAGTTTAGATGTGTAATGCATTTTCCTAAAGACCATAAAGATCATGTCAGTATAGGGTGTCTACTACAGACATGGGGATGCCAAACTGAGGATTCATTTATAATAATGACAGCTCTTCACTGCAAAGGAGGTACCGGTACCTGGACCCATGATTATACTGTTCCATTACAAAAAACAAAGATTCATAAGCAGGCTGGTAAAGTAACTTGTTGCTTAACAGCAAAGTAATCATTGGGTGTATTTTCCTCAATACACACACGCCCTTCCTTCTGCTCACAGAACGCATCTTAAAGAAATAAAAGTGTTTTTATTAAGCCACTTTATAGTTCAACATGAAACACATATGTGCCAGGTGGGTTTCAGATATTAAAGGAAAAAAAAAGGCTTGACAAAAAGAACAAAGCAGCTGTATTCAATGTACAGAACAAACAAAAACCTTTCCACACCCATTCAGTCATATGCACCCACATACACATGCAGCAACAGTAACCAAATTTCCTGTCACAAGGAGCTTCTACCTGCTTTTGCAAGCTGTTGTGAGAACTCTTACTTAAAACTCACATCCGATATCTGATATGAAGCTGGCAAAATGCTTCTCCAACTTTTAGGCTCAAAGCAAAATCTTTTATGCAGCCACCAAGGGTGAAAGCAGAGCCTACACATCTGTATTATCTAAACTGACTTAGGGAGCTTGTTAGCAAGAACTTGAGTAATTCTTAAATACCTAAGGCACAGCGATAGCTATGTTTCTCCCTGACCAATGTTAAGTGTGATATGCAGGAAGAGAAAAGGGAATAAGACAAGAAATCGGTGAATCTCCAGTGAGAAAGTTTTTTATTGCTAAGTAGAGTGAGAAACTACAACTGGGAAGTGAAGACAGGAAAGACAGGAGACCTTGTAAGATAAGATGATCTTCTTCTATCTCCCCAATGAGCAGAGGACTTTTTCTACCATGCCCTATCCCCAGAACAGAAAACTTATCCCACTTCTCAGGGATTATAATCTGATTGCTCTCAATTCTTTCCCCATGTTTCTGGAATAAAAAACTGAGAGGTCCCATTTCCTTTGCTTAGCAGTACTCAGAAAGGAGCTGTTTCCAAAAAAAGAGAAAACCTTTCATTGAAGAGGTCCGTTTTTCCTCCATCCTAATTCTTTATTTTCCATTGCCTCTCAGTCACTGTGTCTGGAGAGTGTATAAATAACCTTGGTAGAGCAAAATTAAAAAAAAAAAGAAAATGCATGCCCATCATTTAAAAACACCATTTGGCATCAGACTCTGAGGACATTTTTGGGCACCTGAACTGCTGATAAAGCTGCCCCTTTACTACGTCCCATTACTCCACCACCTCTGGACTCTGACGCCAGAGATAGGCAGGAGTTGTGGTCTTGAATTTTTACATCCAGGCAGTATAGGTGGAAGCACAAGGGAATAGCAACAAAATATGGGAAAACAAGAGAGAAAGGAATCTTTGCAGCACATTCCTGTCTCTCCCTCTGCCTTTTAAGCATCTGTTGCCTTAAGCTGCTGCATCTCTCTTATTCAACACCGCGTGCTGTGCCTATGCTGGCAGTTCGGTTCAGAGCAGCATGTAGAGGTGAAGCAAATCTTTTGTTTTTACTTATCCTGTGTGGTTTGTTTCTCAGAGAGTTTTGCTGTATGTGAGCTGGGTTTACTTTGGAAACTCAACCTTGACAGCACTCCCCAAAGCTTTTAACTGGAGCACTGCTTCAGCTTGCGGTCAGTCTGACTTTGATCTCTCTCTCCAGCACCTGCCAACTCTCCCTGCAAAGGCCACACGAGCATCTCATGTTGCTGAGGTCCATCATGATGTGAGGAGGACATGTTCAGTGGGAATGCCAATATTTGACTTTGAAGCTGTGATAGTTCTCTGCCTATTATACTGTGTGGGAGAGTGGGAGTCATTTCTGCAGCTGAAGGTGTGCCTCATGGAGAGATCACAGGCCCGCCGTGATGCTGGGTGAGGGTAGAATTTTCTAATAGTGTTACAGCATGGGATAGATGGAAGATTTCTTCCAAGGGTGAAAACAGGTGTGAGGAGGATGGGATTTGCAAGAGGGCACAAAGCAAGCCCATTGCTCAGGCCACTCATTCCCTTCTCCCAGGGCCTGACCAGCTTTGCACCACCCTTTGTCTTTCTGTTCCTTGCCAGGTTTCCAATGCCAGTGGTTTCTCCCAGCCCCTCCATACAGACGAGCAAGCAAGTGCACTTTTGTGTCCCACACACTGGCTCACCTAAGCAGCCCCTGGCAACAGCAGTCTCCTAAATGATCCATTTTACTGAGGCCTCAGAAGGGCAGCACGGAGCAGAGCATAAAGATGTGGGCTTGCAAATGGCAGGAGTATGTAAGGCAGGCTTACTGAGGTGACTACTCTAAAACAGATGAGAAATACTTGGAGATGTAGTTCAGCCTCCTCACATCTTTATGTGAGAAAGCCTGGGCATAAGCATTCAAAAGTTGCAAAGAGATGCCTTCAGGTTCACGTGAAAACATGAGGCGTGAAGATAGGTCAAGAAAATTCTGCAGCTATGACAAGGAAAATGCCACTACCTAAGGAAAAATAGCCATGGGACGGATAAGATTATGCCAGGTCTTGTCGTTTTCCTTAGGAAGAATCTTACTCTGTGAAAGATGTGAGGGTTATAGGAAAATCAGGTTGGATGAGTAAGTTCAAAGTTGTGGAAAGATGTCTTCTTCAATGAAGCAGCAAAAAAATGAGTTTCCTTAGTTGTGAGGAAACTAAAATCAAGAAGACCCAGAATTTCCTTTCCTTGGAGAATAATAAAAGAAGAAAAACAGTTCTGCAGGAAAATATTTGGCAATCCTATGTCAGTATTGTTAATATTACAGATGATATAAATAATTTATTATGTAAATAGCTATTTAAACTAAATGACAAATCATTATAATTTATTATGAACAATGTATGTGAAACTATAGATGCACTGCCAGTTTGATTCTGATTAAAGTTTGATTCAAGCCCTGAATTAATAAACGATGGTGAGAGATATTGTTGACTGAAGTCTTCCATTTTGGAGGCTGGCGTTAGCCAATTTGGCTTTAAATGAAAGAGAAATCATTTTCAATCTACATATCCATCCTGTTTTGTTAGCAGATTGTCTACTTTTGTTTGCAGATCAGCATGAGTTCCTGATGACAGCTGACTCACACATACTGTAAACCAAGAAATATCAAGTAAAATGATGTTTGGCAGCAAAGTAACTAAAACATATAACCATTTAAATATTGACACTTGACTTTTGTCATATGAGCAGCAGTGTATTTTTTATGGGTCTTTTTCTTTAAATGATGTATGTAGAATGCTTAAAATCTTGTTGGTGCACACTGTATTGTCTACTGTGGAGACGTCTTCATCACTCTAGATGTTAAAAGTGGCACGGAGGTGATACAGACACTTTTTACCAAAGTCTTTAGAAGTAAAGTAGAACCAAGGAGTCTCTCTCTGCGTGCCCAATGGTGATACCTTCCAGTACCTAAAGGAGACCTACGGGAAAGCTGGAGAGGGACTGTTTGCAAGGTCATGGAGTGATAAGACAAGGGGTAATAGCTTTAATCCTGAAGAGGGTGGATTTAGATTAGATATTAGGAAGAAATTCTTTACTGTGAGTGTGGTGAGGCCCTGGAACAGGCTGCCCAGAGAAGCTGTGAAGGCCCCATCCCTGGAAGTGTTCAAGGTCAGGCTGGATGGGGCTTTGGGCAACCTGGTCTAGTGGAGGGTGTCCCTGCCCATGGCAGGGGCGTTGGAACTAGGTGATCTTCCTTAGGTCCCTTCCAACCTAAACCATTCTGTGATTCTATGATTTTCTGATTCTATGATTCTGCAAGCTCTGTTTGAGGCTACAGGCTGCTGTGGGCAGAAGCAGAGGCACAAAGTAGGGTGCTGTGGGCATTTGCTGAAGGCTGAAGAGAGCTGTAGGTCCCTCTGCAATGAGGCATACTGACAACTGCAGAGGAGATGTCAGCTCATCATGTGGAGGAGTGAACTCTCCAGTTTCTATCAGGTGCCATGTCAGCTTGCCAGAGCTGCCCGACATCACAAAGCTGCTCAGACTTTGCTTTGCTTGTCCTTCCCTTCTGCTGAGGACCCTGTGATGTGCTTTCCAGAAGTACAACACCAGTGCTCAGCCCAGCTTTATAAAAGCTTGATTGTGCAACAGGTACAGTAGCGTCCAAATTAGAGGTGAGTGAGGGGATCCCACAGCTGCTCGGACCGGCCACCAAACCAGTGGTGTTCTCTAACAAACCATCCCTTCAGAGATGGAAAAGATATGCAGAAAGAATAAAGTGTAACAAACCTAGTGCGTCCTAGTTCAGTAGGACCTGTTATTTAGATACAGCTAATGTGTGTTAGGGCATGTTGCCAAAGCACTGAGGAGAATAAAGATGTGACCAATCAGTTTTCTCATCTGTATAAGGAAGAGAAGATGTATTAGGACTTATGTGTCATTTTTAAAAGGAAAAATGCCCTTAAATACCTGTTACTAGCATTATGCGTTTACAGGCTGTATTCATTCTGAAACCTTCTTATTTTGTTAACATCATTATGCAGAAATTATTAAGAAGAGTTTCATACAGAAAGAGAAGTTTCATACTTGATTAAGCACCAAGGTTTTCTGAACTCTGTTTTTGGTTCATGAGCAGGGAACACGGACATGCAGATTTGAACTGAGGAGTCAAGCCTCTTAATATGCCTAAGAAATTACTTCTCACTTGAAGAAGCTATAGGAAAATTATTTTAACTAAACTGTTTTTTGATGGGAGTTATACTCAGTGACATGGAAAATTAGTTAATTTATTTTAGTTTTACCAGATTATGCATTTTGGTGTTTTAATGTTTTCTTCTGACATTTCAAAGAAAATAAAGTTTCTTTCAACTTGAATGTAAAGTCTTTTAATAAAACTAATGCTCAAATCCAAAATAATATTTGTGATTTGTCAAATTACTTTTCTGTTTGGTTTTGAATTGATTAGAGTTGAAATTTTGCCAGCCAATGAACCAATCAACCAACTAAAGAAACCAATTAGTTTCACATGCTTAGCTTGGAATTGTAGCAGGAAAACCATTTGGTATGTAGCTCAGTGGTATAGTAAAGGATAAATGTTAATGAATGTAGTAAAGTTTACTCTCTTCTCACACACTTCATACATGCTTGTTGACTTTCCTTTTTTCTGTTATGCCACTGACGTATCTCTCAAATGATACAGAAATCATACAATATATATCATACTCCATTAAAACTGTACACCAACTGGGCATCCCAGGAATCCTCTTCCAAATTTTTTCCTGTAAAATATCACTGTACGGGTGTAACTGTGGAACCACAACCACCAAAATGACGTCAGATTAAGTTAGTCTTGAGTCTAAGTCCTTCAATACTGTATTAGGATAATTGTCTCAAAAGATAGAGGCTTCAAAGAGCTCAATAAAGTGAAAGATCTGTTGCTGTTCTGAGACAGGACTACTGTTCTTTCATTTTGTAATAGGCCTCGATAGTAACTCTTCTGATTAAATGGATCATAATAATTAGAACTTTATTGATGATAGCTCAAACAGCTTTACTGGGAATGGAGATCAACCAGTGAACATAAGTTCCAGAAAAAAAGCTGTGTTCAACTATTTTCCTAACTGCTGTAGATTCCAGGCTACTGTATCTTTAAGTTAAATGATTATTTTCAAGTACACTATTGACTTTCAAAACACTAAAAAAGTGTGCTTTGTATACTCTGATCATTTTTTGTTGTTCTTAGTGTGTGTAAGGGCTTTATGTAGAAGGATTTTGTTTAGGTTTAAAAATCTAAGGCAATTCTAAAATAGCTGGTGGGGATATCAAGCTCTTCTGGTTGTCATTAATGCTGACCCACACAGATTTTATCACTTTGAAGAGCTACACCTTGGGCTATACTGTGCTTCTGGCCCCCTACGAGAAGCAGAGTAGACGTAAACATCCCTGAGGAAGAGCACTGGCATGTCTCAAAGAGGTGCTATTTTTCATCTTACTCCTTGTTTATGCTTGGAGATACGAAATCGCAGTGTCCCTTTGTAAGGGAGCACCATTCTGCCCAAGCCAAGCAGGTTGCTGGCTGCTCTGCGCTACAGAAGCTGCCACAACTGCGCAGGCTCTTCAGTCTCAGTCATCCTGGCGTATCACACAGCCTGGGCACACCAGGAACAGAAACAGGAGTAAGAATAGATTAGAAATCATAATTCCTAATACACGGTCAAATTTGCCAGAGTTAGGCTCAACTGTAAATGTCCCTTTTTCTGACAATGCACTCATAGTGTATCTAGTGTGTAGTTAAGTGAAGGACAAAGTTTTAGTCATTGCTTCTGCTATCATTGCTGCAATGGAAACGACTTGCAGCAACTGCTTTTTGTTTCTGTGAAAATTATAACACGTTCATCTTCACATGGTTGAGGAAGTAACTAATAAGAGATGTATATAAAAACATTGTTTTCTCTGTCTCTTGCCTCCGATGTCAATATGCTGTGTGAAGCAGGAAGCTGGGAGGAAATTGAAGTTTTCCTCTGAAAGATCATAAATCTAGATCTGTTACTCATTAATGAACTCCATATAGCTCCTAATTGCCAGTAGATTTGCCGCGCAGAAGCAGCGTGTGGTAGAGAGTCAGGAAGGCACGCAGGCAGCAGGCGACCCCAGGTGTGACGGGGGCACTCTCTCAAGCACTTCGCTTGCTACGGTGCCTGGTAGCCACACTGAAAAAGTAAAAAAAAATTAGTGGAAGAACACAGAGTTTCACTTTCCTAGCCTACTTGGTCTGCATTTATCACTGAATGGTAGCAAAATAGATGTATTTTCCACTTAGGACATTTCCTCAGAGGAAGAAAACCCTCTGCCTGCTAGGGTCAGTTTGGTGATGAAGCTGGCCACCTCACTGCTGTATCAGCTGCTGGATTTGTGAGAGCTGGCACGTAGCCCGTGGTCCTCTTTGTGGAAGCTGCTGAAAGAAATCATCATAAAGACAAAGCAGTTTTGTACAGACTCACACATCTCAGCCAAAAAAACAGAGTTGCAGGCCATGAGTAGCTATTTAAATAAGCTGTATAACACGTACAATTGTAAAACCCCAGTATATCCTATCACTGGAAATTACAGCCTTGGGGCGGGTGAGAAATCTGCTTTGAAAAAGCTAAAATGGAATAGGATGATCTTACCTAGGAAGTAGCTGGAGAAAATGAATTTTTGCATTTTGGTAAGAGGTACTGTGAAATGACTTGGACAGAAACAAACAGGAGGGATGAACAAGGTAACACAGATTTTTGAAGTTACCATTTGAATCTAACAGAGCCGTTACTGGCAAGACAATGGAAAAACAGATTTTTCCCAAATGTCTTATCTCATCCAATGGGTACAGGCTGGAACAACTAAAATTTCTAACCCAAACAAATGTCTGATCTTGAAGGCAGCCCAGTTAATTAGTTTTCACAGGAATACTTTTCAGCAATGACAGTGAGAACTCTGCTGCATCACATTTGGTTTTATGCCTGACAGCAGGGGAGGCAGAGTTATGGGAAAACCCTGTATCTTGTGTACTTGATGATACCCAAATTGCTGCTAGGCACTGGATGATGTGGGCGTGTATGAAATAGCACTCTGTGGCTTGTGCGCTCCCTGCCTCAGGTCAGGAGGTGTGCAACAGCCATGGGACGAGTAGAAAGACACAAGCAGAATTCTCCTAATGCCTCATCTGGAAAATAACAAACTCTGTGCTTTGTTTTAATTAAAGGCTTAATGCGAAGTCATACAGTGAGTGTTTGAATGCCTAAAGTTCACATTTTTTTGATGAAGAGAGACATATAGAAAAAATGAAACAGTCAAATACTGTGAAGGACCTTGTACCTTGGACAGCTGGGGTCTCCCAGCTCTGTCCTGCTGTGCAGGGACATGCTTATTTGTTCTGGAGGAACCAAATGAGCAGGCTGTCTTGAAATGTCAACATTCTGCTATTTACGCTTCTTTTGTCCATACTTAAAACACATCATATTCACCCAGCTGACAAACTAACTTAAGAAGTTGGAGCTGTAGCAACAATCAACATGACCACCTCTTCAAGACAAAGAACCATGTCTGGTTTATGTGAACGCAATCGATTTCATTGCTTAGTAGCAGAACAGGACATACAGGTGTTACGAAGGAAGTGAACATCTTGAACGTATGGGTCCCTGATGTTTGCTTTTCCCCTGCAGCACAGGCGCAGCCTTTGATTTCTGCTTCTAGCTCAGCTGTGATCATAATGGTTTCATCCTCTCATTCCCATTCACCATCCTGCTTTCCCTTTGTTTCCACCATCTGTCTGCACACAGAAAGCTGAGCTGAAGTGTTGTTTTAGTGTTGATTTACAGTTTCAGTCTTTGCTTCTTCTTCTTTCCTCAACTTCCAGAACTTTATATTCTCTTTTATAATTTCTAATTCATCTTGATTTTTTCTTTTTCTCAGTTGACCCTTATACATCTTGATTTCTAAGTCCTAACCATTTCCCAGCAATCCTTTTTCCTTCTCCTAAAGCTCTCATCTTAAATCTCATTTTTTAGGGGAGAAGAGGATGAAGGGGACAGGAATGAAGGCAGAGGAGAGGAAGATTTTTAGATCTCAGGCTTGACCAAAAAGTTGGGTTTTCTCCTTTTCCTTCACATACAGGTTAATTCTGTAGAGATCAATACAGATCGTTGACTAAAATGCATCAAAACAGAAAACAAACAAAAGAAATCAGCCAAACAAAAAGAAAGAATAAAAACAACTATGGGAGTAGCAAAACGTGTGATTATTGGTTGCTGAATTCTGATTTATCCCTGGCTACAATAGTGCATCTACATTTAAAATGTCATTACATGCCATCAAACACATTTTTTTAGACCATACGCATCTTGTGTTTTGCTACCTTAGATATATTCTCTAAGAGAGTTAAGCCTTAAACGTTTCCAAGATCTCTTATCCTTTGGGGGATTTTTTACAGTCTTTCCAGCTTTACCATAATTTTAAAGAAAAAAAAACACAACACATTAACAAAACCGCAACTAAAAATTACAACCCTGAACTTTCATTGTTAGATGGTTAAGCTATCTGGACACAAACTTCCTTGCAAGGATTGCCGTCAAACAGTGGAACACTGCTGTTGGAATTGTCTATTAAAGTGGTTTGCTCTGGCTCTGCTGTGGTTTGTAATCTATTTAATTTTCTAGGACTCCCCACCGCTCTTTCCCTTTTCTTTGGGTAAAAGGCGTTCTAGGAAATTTGATCAAAAGGGTTCATTCTACCGCTTTTCTCAAGAGTTTTTACTACATCATCCGAATATCATAAAATAAATAGACATCTTTCGCTCCAGTAGCGGGTAATGCACTGGAAAGTTTTTGAGCAGCTCAGGAAAAAAACGAACCCTCTGACTCTACACATTTTAGGAGGAGAAAAACACAGAGGGAACCCTGGTAAACGTTATTGTAGCAAGTGTGTCAGTTTTTCAGCTGGGGAAACTGTGACACAAAGAAGCTTAGAGTCACTGCACAGCGAGGACGTATTAAATATAGAACAGAATGGAAATTCTAGTTTTGTTAATCTAAGTATAATTTATTACTGATTCCATTTCTCTCTGTAGATCCTTCTCTGTTAAAATTGACAAAATTAGGATTCACAATTAACTTTTCACTAAGGTGAATAAGAGAAGATCATATACCATCTCATATTTTTGTTTTATTTGAGGATTTAGTAAGGCAACACAAGAAAATTCCTTTTCCCTTGCTGTAGATTTACATAGCATACAATATATTGACTACAGAGTAACATCACTTCTTACTCAGAACATAAATGTTAAGAATATTTTTTTGTTTATAGGTTCTTACCACCTTTTTTTTTCTAATTCACTGTTCTGAGTTAAGCTTTCTTAAACCATTTCCCCCTCTTGCTGACATCACTGATAAACTTGGAGATTTGGGGTTTTTTACAGCTCTTTATTGAGCTATGCAGAATAATTGAAAAACTGGGATAGAAATCTCAGCCTTCCCACCATTTTAGCTTGTTGAGGACTAAGATTTATATTCAGATTGATTTTCAGTTATAATGGATCTACAAATCAATAATGAGGCTGATAAAGTACAGTTTCAAACAGCAGGATATTATGAAGTCTGTGTTAGACAGAGAACAATTTGGATCCAAGCATCAGACTGTTCTTTTGAAAAGAGAAAAAAGATTCAATATGATCAAGTGAGCCAACGCTTTTGTAATCGTTGCTCTTTTAATTACCATAGAATTCATTAGTAATGACTAACTGTTTTCTTAGTTTGCTTTTCTCATTTGGAAACAAACACATGAGCTCAGTTGCAGGTTGTGAAATTTTATTTGTGCTTATATATGAAAGAACTTTTAAACTGTCTTTGCAAAGCACATACTCCTTTAGGAAAAGTCTTCCAAGCTTTGTAAGTAAAAATCCCGCACAGTTAAACTCCAGTAGAACACAACACATGAGAAATGCCTCAGTGACATCTGATTAAGCTAGCAAATTGACACAAGATTCTGAACACACTTCTGGGTCAGGCAGAAATGAGTATGGCGATTGCTTGCTGCACAGTTACACATTGCAGATCTATCTATCTTTTGAGCAGTGTTTGCCTCCCTATATGTATATCCTGTACAGGCCAGCCTGGTAGGCAGGTGGTCCTTCCTACCCCCCTTCCATTTCTTAGTTGGATGCCAGTGATCCTCACAGACATTAATCATAATATCTGGAGTAAGGTAAAGATCTTTCCCGTTTGATTTGAAAAAATACTTTTTAATATTTTATTATCTCCTACGTAAGCATTTAAATACGGAAATTATAAAGAAGTAGACTAAGAGAGGTCTTCAAAGGACCATAGAATCCAGTCGTCCTCTCCTCACCTCTTTTCTTTTTTTTTTCAATATGTATCAAATATTCACATATTTCCCTGGTCAGAAGTCTGTCTAACTTCAGTGGAGGAGAGATGAAGCGAAAATGGGCAGTATGCAGACCCAGACTCCTGTGGACATGTTGCTGACACAGTAATGTGTAGACACTGCCCAGAAGTAACCTGTGTCCTCCTGTACCCTGATAACTGATTTCAGCATTTCACATTTTATGCAGCTTGAACACACATTTTCAATATCCTGAATAGTGTTACCTTTTTATTTATATAATGATATGCAAGTAAATACATTTTAAAATAAAAGCTTCCATTTTTTCTCACTGCACTAATATATGGACTTTCTTCAGCTACAGAACTTTTTCTCTTATTTCTGAAGAAGTGCAGACTCCTTCTGTCTTTGTCAGTATATGAACAGATAGCACATTCATCAGCCAGCCATGTAGTCTGCAGAATAAAAATCATAAACTTTGACTACAATGGCACAGTCCTCATTCGTATACTAAGGTAAAAAAAAACAATGGCATCTGTCTGGATAAGCCAAGCAAATTAAGGCCTGAAAACAGAAAAAATTGAAAAATACTCACTCGTTAGTCTCCCTGCTAGTTATTCCAACTTGTTTAGCTTTTTTTTTTCCTCCCTTCTGTAGCTCAATTTTCCTAGGCCTTTTCAGCAAGGGCTGATATAAGTCCTCATTCTAAAGTTTTCTTTTTGTGTATTGTTTAACTCTGTGGTTACAAAACCCCCACAGGTATTATATATGCTTGCTTTAAGATATATCTTAAATTGACATATAATATAAATTAATTTTCATAGGTTGTGATGCTACTGAATCAAACTTCAGCTGCATTAATTTCTGAATGTAGACTGTTCAACGTATACTGCTGGGGATTATATCTTCTTATTTTTTTCCCCTTCTAAAAGTTATGCATTCTGTCTGCTCTGAATATACAAATACCAAAAGAAAAAGAAGGGGAAAAAAATTTTAAAAATACTATCAGAGGGCCAAGTGCTTGCTGCTTTCTTGGAATCTATAGGAGATATATGCTGTTCAGCATTTCCCCAGAGAGGACCATCAGCAAAGAGCATAGGTAACTCCTGCGGTGATTAACAACACCCATGAAGCCTTTGTGAGCAATGTTCTTCATCAAATCAAACAAGATTACCTGCACTGACATGTGGGAATAAACAAGACATAAGAAGTTGGGTGAGAAAAATTAATGTCTTTTTTGGAGTCATCCAACAGTTACGGGCTAAGCTGAGTACACATTCAGCACAAGTCTTTTGTCAGATATGTGTTCCTAAATATCTTGCTAATAATAATAATAGTATCTTGCTAATAATATCTTGCTAATATCTTGAGTACACAAGCACATCCATATGTTCCTGGAGTCCTGCATCCAGCCCTGGGTTCTCCAGTACAGGAAAGACACGGAGCTGCTTGAGCGAGTCCAGAGGAGGCCACAAAGTTTATCAGAGGGCTGGAGCACCTCTCCTATGAGGACAGGCTGAGGGAGTTCGGGTTGTTCAGCCTGGAGAAGAGAAGGTGCTGGGGAGACCTAATCACAGCCTTCCAGTACCTAAAGGGGACCTACAGGAAAGCTGGAGAGGGGTTGTTTCTTAGGGAGTGTAGTGACAGGACAAGGGGTAGTGGGTTTAAAATAAAAGAGGGGAGATTTAGATTGCACATTACTGAGACAAAGAAGACATCCAGTACTTCTGCCTTTCCCATGTCCCATGTAATCAGGTCCACATCTTGTTGAGCAATGGGCCCACAGTGTACTTGCAGAAGCTCTGTGTGGGGTGAGAGCTAAACTGCACTAGATTCCTTCTGCAGTGCTTTGGGCCTTACTGCAAAATACCGTTTGTAAAAATTCAATNATACTTTTTGTAAAAATTCTATTTTCCCCCTTTTTTTTTTTTTTTTTTTTTTAAATCTAAACTCTACTGCCTTTTTACTGCATGCTGCCAACAGGGGATGTAATAAACCCCAGGGCAAAACTCATCCTCTTCTTTATTTCTTATTCTGCAAACATAGACTGGGAAAACCCACAGCTGTATAAAAATACCTTTAAATCTTTCTTTATGGTTTTTGCAGAGATGCCCTAGCTCAAAAGACCAGAGAAAAAAATAAAGGTATCTTGCTGTAAAACTTTAGTTCAGCTGAAAAATGATGCCTTTTTAATTTAATTCTGCTGAGCACTTTTTTTGTGAGGTCATGATCAAGTTAGTTAAGGAAGTCCTAGCTGAACAAAGGTCAGCATGTTGTCATCAGTTACGACTTAGCAGGATGGCTCCAGTTAAAGTGTGTCCTTGACTTCCTCCTTCCAAGTCCAGGAGAACAGTTTCTATTATCCATGCTGCAACTTTTTGGTTATGTTTGTTACATAGCAGAAGTGCGGGAAATGAGGTGCATCCTAGTTAACTAAGAAATTTATTTCAATAACTGGAATAAATGCTTGCCAAAAAAAATTGAATAAATATTTATTTGCTGGCAGGTATTTTTGGTGTTTGCTAAGAAGGTAGGGAACTTTCTGTCTCATTAACTTTGTGCGTAAGAAGATCGTGGATACAATTGCATAAGCTTTGAGTATCTAACTGAAATGTGAATTCTCAGTGGTATAGATCTCTATCTGAAGTATGAGTCAAAAGATAAACTTCAGCTTTACCTACTAGAACTGCCCCACCTTTCAATCTTACGGGAAGATGGGGGATTGATAGCCTGCCTATTTTTCACTGCAAGGTTTCTGAAATTTAGGGTCCATAGGTCTTTGTTCCTAGGTAGGACTGAATTGCATCTGGAGTTGTATTTGGTAGAATAAGAGCCTTGAATACTCAGCAGCTCTAAGGATCCACCTCCCATGATCTTTGAACTGAAAAATCGAAAATAATAATTTCTAGCAATGGATGATGAGAGAAAATCTGAACCAACAGCAAATGAGCTGGATCCCACCCACTGCTTTTTCTCATCTTGATAACTGCCAGCATCAGAGAGGAATGGAGAGACGATTATTAAAAAAAACAAACAAACAAACAAACAAAAAACCCCACAAACCAAAAACCTATTGGATATAAAAGAGATTTTTTTTCTTATGCTTAACAAGAAGCAAAGAATAATAAAATGATCAATTTAGTCATATGCATAGAGAATAATGTTGGACTTTAAGGTGGGAACAAACCTGCATTGTTTTATAATGTTTAACATCTGAGGAACTGAGAGCTAAAAATATCTGGATGGTTGTACACTTTATGGACATGAACTCTCATAGTGTCATGGTATCAGCTGATGATATCAATAACAATGAATTCTAAGATTAAAGTACAGAACTGCATTTATAATGATACTAATAATTTAAAATCTGTACATGTTCCAAACATACAACGTGTTACAAAACCAATAATTTGAAATTATAAAGAACAGGTTTATCATATGGTAAATCTAACATTGTAATGTTCTCTAGCCAAATCTTGCTTATTCATCAAGAAAACCAAAGTGAAAAGTGATGTCAAATATTATCAAATATGAGCTCTGGTAAAATGCAGATGGTAATCAGTCACGATGCCTGCCATGCTATTTCAGCTGATTAGAAGTGTTCTGGCAGAAAACTTTTCATTTAAAAATACAGAACTGGCAAACCCAAAACTTTCTGCAAGCATGCATGTGTTTTCTGTGTGTATGTGTTTACAAATACATCAGTTTCAGCATAGTCAGTTTGTAATGATAAGGAGGATTTCTTGCTGTCAGAATGCAGTCTGTGGGGGTAATATCTCTTCTTTCACAGCAGATATCCGCTGCCAGACAGAACATTCACTCAGAACATAGGAGAGCTAGGTTTCTTCTTGACCGTAAACTAGACACCTTAGCTCATCAATAATGGAGTTAATAATTCCATTAATTAGTCACCCCAGGGGTTATTTTGCCAGAAGTTTTATCTCTCTCTTCCTTTTATTGAAGCTGATTTACTTGATATCAATAAACTAAATATTCATTGGTCTAAATGTAGAAAGTGTGATTTACTCTGTTATCTAGCAGTTACATCACTCACCAGCAATACAGGAAAATGTAAGTCAAGTTCCTGCTCTGGTTAATGCATGTATGCCAAACTGGTTTTGCCAAAAAAGTGGGACCTACAATCCTTAAAAAACATAGTAGATCTTAATGGAGACACTGTCAAGCCCGTTGCTGGTTTGATATTATATTGCTTTCTACATCCTCAGAACAAGCCCTTGGGCAAAGGACAAAGGGCATACTATAAACTTCACCTTAGTCCATGCTGCACCTACTGAATGCCACCTCTCTCTCTGAAAGTTAAACTGTTAACTTATCACCTACCTCCAGCACTTTCTGTAATGAAACAGGTTTTTTCCCCAGTGTGAAACATGAGAAATTATACCAGTGTGGTGCTCCTAGCAATGAACTAGCAAAAAGGCTTCTGTCAAATGTAATAAGACTTCCAACTGGAATTTTCTTCTTTCCTTGAACATAAACAAACAAACCAAAGAAGGAGACATTTCAAAATGTTCAGATTTTTGGTTTTCAGATATTCAGCTTTGCATTCAAATCATGACAGTGACTTTAGAATCATGTGCTTAGTGTTTTATTTTGATTCTCTAAAGTTCAGAATGGAAGTCTTGTCTCTGAGGAAACAAAAAAGAAAAGGAGGGATGCAGGAAAGGTAAGACTTATGAACAGACATGTTCTTCCAGCAACTGGGACTTCTTCAAAATCATCATGTGTTGCCAGGTTTATGGTAAAGTTATCATACTTCACCAATTTCATGGATTCTAAGAGACAGAATTTTGAGGTCAAACAAAACAAGGACCTCATGGATTTATCACAGACACTCATGACTTAATTCACTTGAGGATTTATTCAATGTTTTCTTTCTGAAACTCACACTAAAGGTGTTGGGGGGGGAGGAAAGAAGCTGAAACTTTATGGAAATTAAACATTATTCACAGCTTTCACAAATAAAACAGTTAAATTTTACATAGGTCATACTATTAAGATTAGCCACAGGAAAACTTTCTTGGTTTGCAGAACTCAGGCAGATGTATCATTGTACATGTATCAGCGTGTTAAGGTACCTTTTCAAACATCTCTGTAAAATCTTCTGGTTTTCTAATACTGAGATGGAGGTTAAGGCTGATGGGCTCTGGTTTTCCTGGCATAGATGGATGGCATGAAAATGCCAAGTAAAAGATGAGTGAAAATTTGCTTCTGTGTAAGTGACCCCTTATGCAAAACCTCCTAAAGATAGCAAGGTAACAAATGTTGGGAGGAAAAATTATATCTCAGATGTGCTGCAGAAATCTTCTGAAGGAACAGCTCTGCCATATTACAGGTCCAGCAAGGTCCAAAATCAAGAGATTACATCACAACCTTGTAAAGCACACTTTGGTTCCTGTCTGCTGCAAACTCTTTGTTTCAGGCCTTTCAGAAGCTGTGGAGTGCTGGAACAGTTCCTATTCTACTTTCCCCTTCCCTTGCTAGTCTAGTGCCTATGAGAAGGTGGCAGCTCCCAAAAATGCAGCTCCAAAAGCTCTTTTACAAATAGAAACTCTGCAAATAAAGGTGAAGCAGAACCAGCCTAGAGAAATCACTAGTATCCTTGGGAAATACCGAGAATATAAACCAATATTAGCTTTCCCCAATAATTATTGGTTTTATTCTTTTACTACATGCTTGGGTGAAATTATGAGCAGGCCAAAGTGTAAAATGTTTGAGAACATTTCCCTAAGAGAAGATAACACGTACCTGCTATGAATGAAAAATTAAATACTCACTTTTGCTTTTTTCTGAGTAAATTGCCATTTCTGAAAATCAGGGTTTGATCAAACATGCAAACAGAAAAAGTCTTTGCAAGCCTCTTTGCTCTTTTTAAGAAAGAATTCAAAGCACCGAAATAATGATGATTTAAGCAATAGAAGTGGCATTTTTCTCAACCACTACCTCATGCAGGCTGTAATTTTCATCCTGCTCAGGGACTCCTGATCACGCAAACTAAATTGAACCATTGCATGAACGATTTAAAAGGTATGGATGATTTTATCCAGAATGCAGTACTCCAGCTGAAACCCCCCAAATCAGGTCACGTTGCTGTCACCATTCTGTCTACCTGTAAAACTCTATATGGGTATTTGCATTCCCAAGTGGATTATAGTGAATAGAGTCTGGAAACAAAAGAGATTCTGCATTATTTTAAAAGTACTGATATATACGAAAGTAGGTCTCTCTTCCTGGCCAAAAGTGTGAAATATACCAAGTACTATCAGATGATGTCCAAATGCACAGCAGACCACTTACTGAAGCAAGATCAGCCTCCTACATCCCAACTGGGTGACACAATCCAGCAAGATAATCTTACCGACAATAATTTTCCTTCGTTACAGTTCCCACTCACCAAATGCAATACAGCTAGGAGAAAAGGAAATACAAAAAAAAACCCACAAAAACCAAACCACAACCCACATTTGTCAGTCTTCTGTATTTGGACATAAAGAAACTAAAGCAAGGGTTGGGTGATTGTTATCTTTTACCTTTTTACCTTTGCCTTGCTGCCTTTGTTTATGTTTATTAAAGTAATACTGGTATCACTGTACTTAGAAGTTCAGAGAGCTTCCACATGTTTGTGTCCATGGACTGCCCACGCAACGCCCCAGCCTGGGAGGATGCTTGCTTCATGTGTGAGCAAAAAAACAGCAACTGAGTGATAGGAGGTATGCATCAGACTACCTATGCAACTGGTCATAAACAACCACCTCAAGGACAAAACCTCCTTTCATTTAGCAGCAGAAAGTCAACTCTATTAAAGGTCAGAAAAAAAACTGTGAGAAACCACGGGAGTAGTTTGAAAACACTGAGCAACACAGAGTCTCCTAAGAAGATGAAACTCTTCAACTTATTGCAATATTTTTTAATATAAATAAACAAAATTTGGTGATAATTATTAAAGTATAGACCCTTACTGTGAATATTTTGACTATGTAACAATGAGAACAATGAAACTAAAGCTATGTAATTTATCCCTATAAAGGAGAAGGAAGGAGGAAATACATCCACCTGGGAGTATGTACCGCTCTGACTGATGTTAATAGAGACTGGTGTGTATCCCACCAGTATGTAGAACAAAAGAATGATTCTCTGCCTGATATGAATTTTTATTTTCCCTCAATTCCACTGCTGAACTGAAAAATTAGTTTGCAGAGTTCTGGCCAGCAATACTGTATTACACTCACAAAAGGTTTTCTTACTACAAAGTTAGCCTCACTCCTATAAAACAGCTTGGTAATACGTGAGCTGCTTTGAACATCTTTCTAACTCTGTCTGTTACTCATTTAAAGGCAATGACATACTAAACCCAGAGTCCAGGAAACTTGTGCACCATCCTACCTATATGTTTTTATCCATGCCACTCTCTCCAACAATTTATAGATGCATTTGTTTGGTGCATTTTGTGTTTCAGAAACAAAGTCTAAATTAAGTCTCAGGAGGTGAAAGACTCGAACATTTAATCCGCTACACAATTTGGCACTGTATTTACCTTTTCAGTCCCACATGCCTTCCCAGAAGACGTGATTTAGTAAAAAAACAATTACCAAGCTCGAGTCAGAGACAGCATGGGGAGATTCTGTGGTCTGTGGCAGGCAATCAGGAGAGGCTAGCTAATGGCACCTGCCATTAGGGAATACGTATTACTGAAAAATGTATTATGTTTCAATTACACCTGTTGATATGAGGGAGAATCCAGAGTTAAAACCACAACAAATCAAAATAAACCACCTTTAGTAAGTTAATTAAACCAGCTTAGCTCATATACAAATGCATTCTTGACTCAAAAAAAAAGTCCTAAGCAGACCTTTTGGCTACCAAATAACCCCAGTTTGTAAGGAATTGATTGATACAGTTGTGGAAATCAAACGTGCTGCAAAGTAACACATAGTGGAGCACCACGTGGCTTGGAGAGAAAGGCAGATACAGTAATGTTTACCTGGCCAGAGCACCAATTTATGCCTAAATTCAGATGAGTATTCCATGCAAAACTAAAACTTTGCATGTTACTAAACGCATAAGTAATAGAAAATAGTCATCTTTTCCCCTACTGCTCTTTAGAGAGTAGTTTGCTTCAACACATTTGCATTCTGCTTGGATCTCCCAAGTCAGCTCTGAGGTAGCCTGAAGGATCATGCCTTCAGCAATTCAGGGCCAGGGGAGGAGCAGGCCCCTCTTCTACTTTGTTGCCATGGCACCTGGAAAAAAATTTTCTGCACCTAGGCAGAAAATCACAAATGGTGGTTTACAGCAGCTGTGGCATGTGAGGATTGTAGCCTTAGCAGAAATATCTATTCTCCAACTGAAATTTTCCAGAGGGCTTCACAGTGCATGAGTAATAGTGAAATGGGGGCTGAAGGATAAGAGAAGCTTCATGTTTTCATCTGGAGTGTGCTCTCAGACCACTTCTTTATCCTGAACTAGGAAAGCCAGTGTTCACTACTGATATCTTCCAAGATGTCAGTTGTTCAAGCAAACACAAAATCGAGGACCAGCTTTGTCAAGGAATACTTTGCTGTCTGGTCCACAGTTGTTCTCAAGAAACTGGTTTGTATGAACTCAGACTGCTTCAGCTTGACCAGCTGTGAACAGCAAATTTAAAGGTGCAGCAACTGGGATGGAAAAAGCAATCATTAAAAAGAAGACTGTCTTCTCAGAGAACAAAAGCAGAAAATAAAATTGTGCCTAAGAAGATCTAGGAGAAAGATTCAACAAACAAGAGCAGAGGGGAGAGAATGCACGACTAAGAAAAATAACAACAAAAAGAGTGGGAATGACGAATATCATTGAAGAAATGGAAAGCAAAACAAATGGTACAAAAGAACTGGATATGGGAAACAAGGTAGTGTAAAGAAGGAAATGAGAGTATAGGCATATAGAAGAAGATATTTCATAGAAAGGAAAACAAGTATGGAATAAATAAAATATGTAACACTTTTCAAGAAAGACCACAAAAGACAATGTACTTGTGCCATGAGATTATGGCTTATGTTTGTCCTAAGAATAGGTAGCAGTCTTCCCACTTCTGGTCTTGCATTTGTTGAATAAAAATATTAATATATTATACTAGGGCAAACATATTTCATAATTAAAAAGCTCTATCCATAATAGAAATGGACTTGATATCACGTCTGAGGAGAGAGGTTCAGAGAGTTTGTGTCCTCTGCTTCGCTGTACTCTCTTATGTGAAAAGGGGACCTATGGTTTTATTTTATCATTCTGATTCATGCTGAGTGGTACTATGACCTGCAAGTGGTTTGAGTGAAATCAATAGGACTGCTTGCTGAGCAAGGACTTGATTGCTGCATTGCCTAGGGTCAACAGCAGAATTTCCATTGCTTCCAGTGAAAGAAGGTCAGGCAGTAAGATAATAGTTGTGAGAAAGAATGACAGAATTGCATACTATACATAATAAGTACATGCACTGGGTTGGGTACACAGCAATATACTAGTTTATATATTAATGGAAATTATGAACAGCTCTTAGGAACGTTTCCCATTTCCACCACCAAGTGCAGAAGAAAACCGCTAAAAACCAAAGGGATAGCAAACAAATGCACTCATTTTCAAAAATATTACATTGATAAACACCAGATAGACATTGTGTCCAAAAGGTGTAATAAGGTCTTTCACATCTTATTTATAATCCAATGTTAGATAAATTAAATTCACTTTGAAAGTTATAATGAGTTTTTATTAAAATCATATATTACATAGTCAATAAACTTTAGATGGATAGCAAACACATGCTCTATTTGTTTTAATGTAGCATAAACAGATAGAATGGTTACTGAGGGTTGACAGGTGTAATGCATTTAATTACATTCTTCCATATCCACACAACAGGCTTCCACCACCTTGAAATTCTTAATGACCAAATGTCCATGTAACAATATATGAACCTTTTTTTCACCAAATCAGCAAAATTTTTAAAGATGCTTGTAATGTAAGCAATAATCCATTGCTAAACTTTTCACAGTTTTGAGCTTTCTAGACTTTGGGTATCTTCTGTTTTATACAGATAAAAAGGAAATACGCTCTGACTTAGTGCCCTTTTTAAAAAAAAAATCTGGAAATTTTATCAGAACTGGTTTTGCTGCCCTGGACTGAGTAAGAATATTTATTTGGTTCCTGTGTAACTTTCTCTCCACATGATTGAATAAGTTGAATATCAAGAGAGGAAAGGGATTGTTTCTTTTTTAACTGAAGCTTTCTTTTTATTATATGAAACATCAGTCTCTTAATATTTCAGAGGCTCATTTCTGAGTGGACAAACTCACTCAGTGCTTGAAGTTTTTACAGAAAATTATCAAATTACATTTGTACCCAAAGAATATATTTGTTAAATTTAACTTTCAGATTGCACCTCTAGGGGAAAAAGAAACCCTGTAGGTCACTCAAGAAACGAAACAAATAGATACATAATGGTTAAACCAGATAGTTAAAATTGCACAATTGCACAAAAGGAGACTACAAAGAGTAGATAAAGATGTGTGAAGGTTTATAGCAGCTGATAGTTTTCTACTATTCAAGTGAATTGTCTTTCAGTATCCACAGTATTAAATACTGAAACTTATGTTTTTAGTTAGCATGACTAGAAAATTGCACAAAAGGGAACATTTGGAATGATGAAGTGAGAGGAGGAGAATGGGAACCAGTAAGGAGAAGAAAAATTTTATTACCAGACTACCCATTCCTTTCACAAAATGTCTCCTACTGAACTCCATGCTATTGGAAATCCATCCAAGCTCATGTTTGCTAACTGACAAAAAATATACAAGGATCCTCTTTCCAGACAGATCTTTGCTAAATGGGTCTTCTATATTTATGAATAATTTTATGTTGCAGTTGTTTGCTTGCACTGAGCCAACATACTATGGAGACATATCCATGAGTGAAAATAACTTCATATATCTTCATATATGGCTACAGTCAGGCAGAAAATAGCAATCAGTCACAATAAATCTAATAAAAGAAATAATTCCAGAAATGAATGTAGTGCTATGAATTTTGTCACACTGTCTGGGTTTGTGATTCAGCAGGATTTTACAAATTAAATAAACTGGGGCCTAGTATAATAAAGTTGCGTGCTTACAGACAGATTCATTTACCAGCTTCATCATGCAGGCGTCTCATGAGCCAGATCTGGACTCCAGCCCTGCCATCTCAAAGCCACCAACCTCTTGAGCATACAGGGAGCTACTCAGCTGCCTACAGCTGATGATATGCTCTTGTATTATCTGTAATCCAGCTACTGGCAGAAAAGATGATGCAAAAGCTTCAACCAAGTCTTCATTCAGTTCTGAATAAACATTATTATTACATTTTAAGAAGGGGTGTAAGTGGAGGTTAGGCTTCTTTCAGTTTATCAGTAAAGCACTGCTGTTGCACTAACTGCATGAGTGGATGGTTGTGGTGGTGACGTCCTGGCTAATCATGGCACCAGATCTCCTGAGCTCTCCCACTGCAGGCACCAGGGCCTAACTCAAACCCCCTCTTCGTATCCATCTGGGAAACAACATTGAGTCTCCATAAATTTTTCATCAGCAATTAGATAATTCATTCTTGAGGACAAACTTGCTTCAGGCAGAGCACTAGATGCAATACTGCAGTGCAGAATAGATGCATGAACTCCCTCAACTGTATTCTGCATGAAATCAAATAAGATAGCCTTTCATTTGTTCAGAAAACTGCCCTTTCACTTATCCACGGCCAGTTTTCATCTATATATCAAAATTCTTCCAGTGTCATCAACTGAGACAGAATATAGCTCTCATCTACCTCTTCCCAACAGCAGAGGCCACACTTAATTCTATTCTCTGTAAGAGAAATTGAAACAAGCATCTTGAGTACTGCTAGTCACCATCTTTTCAAGTTTGGGATCTTTAATAATATATTTTCTACAAGAGTATCTCATTTTTTCGTAGCTCTGCACTTTCTCACACATGGTCCTGAAGCTGTGCAAGTTCTGTAGATTGTTTCTGTGTTATAAATAAAATACCCATGGTGGGATTATAGAAAAGAAGAAAAGAAATCCCAGTATTTATCAACGCCTCTTCCACAAGGTCCTCAAAGATACCTAAGTATCTAAGTCCTGTTACAAACACAGTAAATCTAATACAAAGACTAGAAAAGCTACAAGGCAAATATGAAGGTCAAATAATCAGAGTATATTTAAGACAAATGGTCATTTAAATTGATGCATTTGCACTGTGTTAACTTAGTGCCCACAGTGGGATACCACAAATGACAGAGCATGCTGAGGAGGATTTTTGATAAGCTGACTTTCCAAATGCATCTCCAGCTCTTCCTAGCTCATCCCAAAACTCAGACATACAACACTGTTACTAGCAAATCTGATGCCCTTTGTGACCAGGGCCATTTCTAATACTAATTCTATACAGTTATCAAAATGTCAAAATGACATGCTTTGCTTAAAGAGAAGAGTCATTCTGGAGAGAAATAAAAACTTTTGGAATCAACTTTATAAATCTAATCTAATGCCAAACCTTAATAATTTACTTTATAAATCTCACTGAAATGTTCAAATCACAGTGTATATTTTTGGAAATTAAAGACAGTTATGTGGTAGAAGTTCATTATCTCTTGCCATAACACCAGCTGGCCTTATTTAAAACAATGATGTCTGATAATTCACATTCATTGTGCAGGGATGGAATTCAATATATAGTGAGATACCATGACAAGTTACTGGAGCCATTGGAGGCTATTAATTCTTTTTTATCCAAGTTCTGATACCTCTACAAATACATATCTCTACATTTTTGCATGCATGTTGGATTAATATGTGGATAGGCTGTCTCTAAAAAAAGTCCATTTTCTTCCAGAAGAGATTCAGAGTGTGTCATGAATCCTCTCTTTGCATGACAACCACTTGGTGCTCCAATATGGCACTACATCTACTAGACTTCAAAGAAACAGAAAAAAATTAGTGTGTTTTCACTTGGGACTATTACAAGCATGGAAGTTACTTTCAGCATGCTGTACTATACACAGATTCTCCCAGATTTCGTTTACTATACCTTCCATTATTTCTACATGATATAATATCATTCATTGTCCTAGACCTTTGTTTTAGATGTCCTAGAATAAACCCTAACAGTAGGGGAATGGTCCCATTGAATTCAGTGGAAATATTTACATTGTTTGTTTGAAGACCACCTGGGTTTGTTGCTACCTGTTTAGCAGCACTGAAGCATTTTGCTGCTAAACAGCTGACATATTTCACTTCAAAGTGTCTAGCGTTTAGGACTAACAAAGATATTTCCAATATTGATATGAATTTATGATTTGACTCCCTGATTTTCATGCATATGTTGCAGTCATTATTATTTAGATACTGTAATAAGATGAACTTGATTTATCTCCTTGTGTGATGCTTTCAATCACCCTATTACATAATACCACATTGTAAAGGAATTTAAGAAAAAACAACCAAAAAGCAACAATAACTTAAAAAAACCCACCATAAAACCAAATCCTGAGGAACTTGTCTTTAAATGTTTCAAAATTCAATAAACAACAATAATCCAATCAGGGATATATTAGCCAACTGGCAGAGCAGAATCCCTCATTGTTTTTAATGACAACCTTGCACCAACTTGACTAGCTCATTAAAAAATCTTCCTGTCCTCTTGGAACAATTTTATGTGCCTTTAACAGGAGGTCTGGCTCTATCTGCAGCTTTTCTAACCAGAGCTGGCCTTTGCTATTTCAGTCCCCTGAAGAATGGAAATGTATCCACCCTCTCCTCTGAATCCCTATAATTTACTGTGCTTGCCAATTAGAAACGTCTGAATGAAATTGTGAAAGGGGAAACACACGGTCTATACGTAGATGGAAAACCTAATAGCGTAAACTTGAGCGTATTCCAGGAACAGAACAAACATATAAAAAAACCTCACCCTCCAAGTGAACAGTTCAATTTTTGGTAGTTTTAGTGTGGCATCCTCACATCAGTGTGGATACACACGCACTTAGCCTGTGACGCTTCAAGCATACAATGCCACCAGAGGTTCCTCCACACCCGTCCTGGGGAAGAGCAGTTTACTGAAAGACAAGAAATTGCCCTTATACTGCTTTACTTTTTTGCTTTTGCTAACACTAAAAGGCAGCTAAAAGGGGAAGTTCACCCAGCAGCTCAACTATAATTCAGACTTTGGACACCCTGCTCTGGCCCAAACTGAGCCCCCTTTGTGGCTGGGGACCCATTCCTTCCAGCAGCCCCAGTACTGGACACCTCCCTCAAAGGCAGCACAGGTTTCCTCACTCCTGCAGGATGCCTCGGTAACCGAAGGGGTTTTCGCATTTAGGAACAGTTTCCCATTGATTAGGGTTATCAAATGAAGCCCCAAATGAATGAAAGTAAGAGCAGTTATGCAAGCTACACACATTGTCTAAGACCTCTCTGCCCATGCTCATGTCCTCTGTATTGTGACTGCTGCCTTTGGGTCGCAAGGGAGAGCCCAACTGCTGTTTTCACAGGAAAAGAATTTGAGCTAGATTTTGTTTAAATATTACCTTTTCTATCTTCAGGGAAACTAAAACACATGAATCTGATAATATACCGACTTTTATCTTCCTCTACATTCCATATCGTGGTCTTCTCTAAAGTTACTCCTGAACAGGACTTTGAAAGTGAAGAGAAGGTTGGCACAACTGTCTTTAGGGAAAAGGAAACAGTAACCCTAATAGATTATAATCAGGGATCTATTAGAGCATCTTATGATATAGACAACCTGCATATATATATGTACTGGATTTCACTGGGATAGAGTTAATTTTCTTCATAGTGGCTCATGTGGTGCTGTTCTGGATTTGTGACCAAACCAGTGTTGATAAAACACTGATGTTTTAGTTATTGCTGAGAAGGGCTTTCAAAGTGTCAAGGTCTTTTGTTTCTGTTTCTCACCCCACCTCACCGGTGAGTAGGCTGGGGGTGCACAAGAAGTTGGGAGGCAACACAGCTGGGATGGCTGACCCCACTGACCAAAGGGATATTCCACACCGTATGATCTCATGCTCTGCAACAAAACTGGAGAGGAACAGAGGATGGCTGGGGCTGCCATTGATCAGGAACTGGCTGGGCATCAGTAGGTTGGTGGTGAGCCAATGGGGTTTTTTTGCATGACTTGTTTTTCTTGGATTTGTTTCTTTTCCTTTTTATTGGATTTTTTTGTTTGTTCTTGTTTACTTTTTATTAAACTGTCTTTATCTCAACCCACAACTTTTCTCACTTTTACCCTTCTGATTCTGTCTCCCATCCTACTGAGTGGAGGAGTGAGCGAGCAGCTGTGTGGGGCTGAGCTGCCTACCAGGGTTAAACCCCAACCCGGATATATTAGCCATGTACATGGAATCAAATCTTTTTCAAAGTATTTTTAGGATGGAGGCTTGAAACTAAGGAATCAAAATCCTGGAAAATTGAGTTTTCATAAACTTCTGTATCTAGAAGTGTCAGAACTGTGTTAATTACTCTTAACTGTAAAGGATTGTCTTATAGTCACTGTGTACACTAACGGTAGCCATTTATTAACTATCAAAATTTTAACAATTTTCTTGTGTGACTCATTAAAAAAACAGCATAACTGCTAATGTTGGACTTTTCACGGTACTTTTTTTTTCCTTTTTATATCCACTTAAAGTGCTGTATCTTAGGTTCATGAAGAAGTGATACATCATTGATGAGAAATTAAGCAGTTATGCCTGCTAAAGATCATGGTAACATTGTGGGTTTTTTCATTCTTGATCCAATCTTTAAGCCAACAAGGGCAGCGACAGATTTTGTAAGACCATTTAGCAAGTTCAGAAACAAACCAATTTCTGTACTTCCATTTAATTGGAATTCCGTTTTTCTAGATTAAGAAGTATGCCTTGGAGCCCGAATGAATTGTTTACACATATTTCATTATTTTTATACTGATGGTTTAAAGAACAAAATAACGATTTTGTCACCTCCCACAGCGTGTGTGTATGCACTCACACGTGTGTGGAAGACTGAAGAGTAAGGAAAATAAATTTGTTCAGAAACGAAGCTTGTCTCTTCTTTCAGCTTCCAGTCTAGTGTAAGGTTGCAGATAATAAATCCTGACAGAGACCTCTCTTTTGTGATCCATTTGAAAACATACATATTTTTGCTTTCTTGTAAGTTGCAGCTAAATAGTACCAATTTTCAAACCTGAATATCATTTGAAGCAGAGACCACGCATTTTCTAACTGAAAATCAGATACCAATGGCTCAGGGCAGAAGGAAAAGATGCAGAGTGGGAAGAAAGGAGTGAGTTTTTCAATAAAACAATGTTCTTCACTGAGGTTTTTCTGTGACTCATTCGTTTGGAGACACAACAATAAAGGAGGACAGTGTGATGCTGAGATGCTAATCAGGAATAGAGGCTGTTCTTCCCCACATGCTGCAGTGGCACTGCAGTTTTCATCTCTGAAATTCAGTCGCCTCAAAACATACATTAATTCGGGTGATATAAAAATGCCCTAAATTACAGCTTTACCATGGTAATGGTCTTTTTTTTTTCTTCCTAAGTTTTACACCTTGATGCTCTTCTTCCTTCTGTGTATCTGTCAGTGTCTTTGTTCTCGCTGCAACATGGGGAGCAGCATTATCCCCAGATAAGACAGCAGTTAAATGGTCCCAGTCATCTTAGTCTTTTTTTTTTTTTCCAAGCCTCTTATTCTCACACCTAATAACATTTCTTCAATCACTGTGGTGCTATGATGGGATGTGACCCAGGATCAATCTTTTTTATCTGTTGTTTTGGAACTGATAAAGTGTTACAGAGGTACCAAATATCACACAGACCTTATAACACCCAAATCTGTCCAGCTTTTCCTATCCTATTTGTAGTGATTTTGGTACCAACATCTCTTCTAGTATCTCTTTATTCACTAGTTTTTAATTTAGTTTAAAATATTTTGCTCCAAATGTTTGCACTGAATGTTGGTCATTTTGCCTTCCATCTAATTATTTTATGTCACAGGTCATTTTTTCATTATGTGTTTTCCCTTACACAGATTATGGAAACTCAAATAATAAACACACTTGTGTACTCCTTCAATGACTGTAACCAGAGTGTCTTGAGTGGTGACTGGCATAAAAAAATAAACAGTAAAGGATCAAAGGAAAATAAGCATGTGGAATAAGTAGAGCAGTATTTGTTTGTATTTCCACAAAGATAATTCCTTATACCAGCTGACTGTCTGGCAAACTTATGTGCACAGGGAAAAATCAAAATGAGTAGGTGTCAGAAATCACACAACAGAAATAGCTGTTCTGATTTTAAAGTTGATCTCCTAATGATCTTTCTCTGTAATAGCTTAACTGCAGTATTTTGTTTCCCCTATTGTATCCGCAATCATGTAGATCTGCTTTCTGTTCACCTGCAACTAGTGAAGGTCCAAACCAGAAGACTTCCACAAAATTCGGCATGTGCACTGCTTAACCGGAAAACAAATGTTTGTCAGGTTTAGGAAGGAATAAGTTGAAGAATAAATGAAAGTTCCAAATTGTCCTGGATGCAGAAGTTCACATCTATCAGTCAGTGATCTTCCATTCCAGCTGTTTCCTCAAATTACAAACTGCATTTCATTTTTGTGCAGAAACCAAAGCCTGGCAGAGGTGGACTGAGAAGAGTGATAACTGCACAGGCCAGGCACTGCCCCCTGAGCCTGGGTAGCTGACTGAGCACTCGGTGGGAAAAGAGCTTGGGAGAAGACTGGGAAGCTGTTGTTCTCTGAGGTCCCACTTATTTACTAAATATTACAGCTTTGTTGTAGGAAGGAGAACTATGGATTCAAGGGAAAACAGAAAACTAGCTGTGGCTCTCCAATCATAACTGTTTGGTGCCAGCCTTATTAAATTTTCCCAGGTCAGGTTTATGGTTTGAGACTACAGTCTAAGGGTTTATTTGGACACTCCCAGTATCTCAGGCATTGGGTTTCTCCCTGCCACAGTCTCATCACAAGATATGAAGTCATGAAAAGGGAAAGCTGGTGCATTAAGGTGTTTCCCACTGAATACGTCTCAGTTAAAATGATTTCAGAAGTCTTGCTCTACCTGAAATTAATATTGCATGCGCCCTGAGGAGCAGTATACAATATGAAACATTCTTTTTGGTGATGTAGCAGGAGACCTCGAGCGTTTGGTGCCTCCTGGTTTGCACAAGTGACTTCAGGAACCTGGCCATCAGTAAGAATGAGATCTCTCAGATGAAGTCAGCAATGAAGTTATGAAACAGCATAAACCACTGTTCCCCTGAAACCTGTATGATTTTTGTAGCTGAACCTTAACAGCCCACAGTTGCCTTTCAGAATGGATAAACAGTGAGTTAGGAGGGATGCTATTGTTGTTACTGCGAAGGACACCGCAGTGGTCCTGTACACAAGGAATGTCACTGTTTTATCCTTGTCAATCATTTAAGTAGGGACAATGAGTCAGTTGGTGTTCTCCTAAAAAAATTCCTTCATCACTGGATCTTTAGTTTCCAGCCTGACCAAATGTGTGGTATAGGTTTCTGCAGCTGAAACTTGTTCCATGTCCTCATGGTGTGGACCGACAGCTGTGGGAGCAGATCCTCATGGTGGTGGTGAAGTAATGTCTGTCATTTGTAATGTGACATTTTTGGCAGACCAGACAGGACCAGTTATGGGCATCTCTCAGAGCAAGAACCACAATTAAAATCTGTGATTCCAATAATATCTATACTAGCATTCCTAGGATATTTTTTGAGGTTATTTTCAGAAGTGTGTTTAACATGCATTGGGAAATCAGGTCAGTGGGAAAAGACGCTTCCTGAACCTGCAGAAAGAGATTAAACAGCACTGATTTTCCCACTGCTAATGCAAAGCTTCTTCACTGCTCACATTACTGTCTAGCTGTTAACCTAGCAACTATACAACAGGAAGCAGGCTGGAGACAATCAATTAACATTGATTCTTAGGCAGCATAAGCCTAGCAAATAGTACATTTTGCACTTGCTGTTGTATTTGTGAGTATTTGTCTGTTGCAGAGGAAACACTTAATCAAGGTCGCAAATGATAATATTTTTCAATTATTTCTTTTATCTAGGAAAAACATGTCATTGAAAAAATACGAATAAATTTTCCATGTATTCTTGATATCTGACATTTCACATACTAGTTAAGAGGAAGTGATTATATGATACTAAGTTAAAACAGCTACAAGTCTAGACATTGCTATTATAAATTATGCAGCAAATAATGTTACTATGTTGTCATGTTTCCTGTCAAAACTTCCCTATCAACCCGTTTCAACATAGATTTTTGACGAAGTGAAACATTTTACGGAATACTTCATAGAAAAATATGTATGCTCTCATTAAGAGAGCAAACCAATCCAAAGGAAAGTTTCCTGGATCAAAAAAAGAAATTCTGCCAGCTTTCATTCTGTGATAAATAAACAACAGGGAGCAGAATAAGCCTTTATTTCTGGGCTAGCCAATTTAGGCTTTCATCATCCTTCTCTCATTTGGGGAAGCAATCTATCCGAATGTGGTCTGGAAATCCTATTTGCAAATGTGTCATAAAAAATACATTTGATTTACAAAGCTGCAGATGTCTATTATTAAATATTTGAAATCTGTAATCAGGAGATCCTAAGCAAAATCTTTTTTTTTCCCATTTCTTCCAAAAGAATAGTGAGTATATCTAGAACACCCATCTTCTTTCTCAGAAAATGTCCAAACTATTTCCATTTTACAATACTATGTTTATGTTTCTAGCAATGAAAATTTTCCCTTTCATTTTATTGTCTTCAGTAGGACGGCAGTAGTTGTAAGTCTGAAGCAAATTCAGTGTTGAACAGACTATCATAGACTAGCTGACGTATAAAGAATAAGAGCTTTGGTACTACTAATAAAACCGTTGTCTAACTAATAAATACATATGCTCCCCGTAACAACACTAATTACTTTGCTTTCAGAAGTAAAATTAGAATGCACCCATGCAATAAATGACTGTGCAAATGCAGCCTCAGGTGTGAAATTTTAGAATCCGTTTATTTCGTCGAAGTCATAACCATGATTTTTTATTTTGTATTTAAAATTTCTGTGCATTTATGTGTAGTTTAGTATTTAAGAACATGTATAATGATGCTAAGATAAAATTATTCTTTTTTTTTTTGTCTTTGCTTCAAGTTACCTTGACGAGAATAACTATAAAATACTCCACCCCAAATGGTATTTTATTTTTCAAAAGTTGCTAAATTTCTCAAGTAAGATCTAGGATAAAATACATTTACTTCTTCTCTTCAACAAGAACAGCACTGCACTATTGTTGCACTAGCATTGCTGGGATACCATTATATCTGAGAGGGTAATTTATCTTTCCCTGCCATAATTTGCAGGTTTGATGTTTCATCTGTGCAACTACAACTGAGTTTTCCCATCTGTTCTGCAAAGCAAAATCTTGGAAGTTGACTCATAACTTTTACGACCTTTGTCTGCAGTTACTGAGTTACAGTTCCACTGAAATCTCTATTTTATCAATGAAAAATCTAGAATAGAAAGTTTGCTTCACTTTGTTTTTCCCTCTTCTTTCCTCATGTGACTCAAAGTTTTGTCTGGGCGTTGAGTCAGAACTACCCCACAGCGTCCTCCATCAGGCCAGCCCCACAGAACTGGGTCACGGTCCAGCCTTCCCCTCCATGCATGGGACAGCAGCTTTGTCAGTCCTGCTTTCCCACTGCACCTCTGCAGCTGCATCCAGCTTCTTGACTTTTACTTTGTTTTTGACACCAGTTCCAACATTAAATGGTGGAAAGCTAAAACAAGTAGGTAGTGTTCATGTTGGCCTGTGCTAAACCTGAAATTTAGGATGGTTGCAAGGCAAAATTAACCCAAATACTATACAGTGCATGAGACTTTTACAGGTTGATAGCTGTCGAAGTCTAAAGACAAAATTAATATTGATCTGATTGCAAAGGGGGTTGAATATTGACAAAAAACCCTGTGGAGTCAGTGGAATTTCAGCAGTGTTAAAGACTTAAACATGACACGATGTTCTGATCAAGACAAGATCTGACCATAAATTTCCTAAAATTAAACATTTTCATGATAAAAAAAGAAAAAAATCACTGTTCTGACCAGTTTAATTATGTCAAAGTTTTGAGTACAACCAATCTGTTCATATACATTTTTTTCCACATGATATTTACTATTGAATTCTAATTAAAGTGAACTTCATTTAAAACATGACTCAGAACACTCACTGAAGGCTTGTAACAGCAATGCCTAGTAGTAGGCTTTACTCATTTTTCCTGGCTTTGAAAGACCACACTCAGTTGCTTTAAACTTTTCACAAAGCACAATTTATTGAATACACAGGTGGAAGCACCAAATAGGCATTTTTTGCACCTTGAGAGCTCAAAAAAATACAATCTTTGGTTAAATAGGAAGCTATTGTAGAAAATGGCTTTTAGTTCTCTGTCCTGAGTACTTCAAAGTGGGCCATGAATTCTTCTAAAATACCTTGGGTTTCTGTTCTCTGGAAACCCGTGAGCCCTTCCTTGGGCTATGTAATGATTCCTAGTGTTTGGGGTGACTAGTATGTTATGAGAAAGGTGTCAAAGACAAATTCACAGGCTGAAGAGCTCTTGGAAATGTATATAACAATAAGAATGGTTTCAAAATATCACAGTGATCTCTTTGTTAAAAGACTTTTCAAGTTTCCTTAACTGGGAATATATTGGTCAAAGGGTTGGGGTTCTTTTTAAATATTCAGACATGACATTGATAGAGTTGTTTCTAGCACTTAACTCCAGAAAGCAGAGGTTGGATCCATACCCCTGCTGCATGGTTTTACCCTACTTAACATAATGAAATAGTTGAATCTTAACATCATACTTTGAGACATGTCAAAGTAAGGGCATCTGTTTAGAATATTCAAACTATTGTGAGGTAGGATGGGTAAGACACACTAGTGATTTGTTCAGTGCAGCACGACCAGAGGAGGACCTGAAATATCACTAAGCCCAGTTCAGCTGTAGAGATGTTGGAAAAAGACTGAATTTTAGGTTTTACGTGGAAGGTAAGTCTGAGGATACTGTTAGTTGGATATCAGTGGACCCACAGGGCTGGTGGGATGGATTCGTATCATTATATGATGTTTTGAAGACAAAACACTACTGAAAAATTACGTAGTAAATAGGACGTTCATATTTTAAATAGACTATATGTAAAAAACCTGGAAGATTAAATACTAAAGATCTTTTTAAGCAAAACGTAATGCTCCTTGTACGTATAAGTGCTAGAACGGCTATGCAGAGAATAAATACAATGGGGATATGTCCTCTCTTGACTACTGATTTTTATGTGTTTGCAAGTTATTTTTCTACTTTTCAAGTATCTACCACTGGTCATTTGTGGACTTTGACCACAAACACCTTAATAGTTTATGAATCATGCAGCCAACCGTGTCCTGGGCTGTATCAAAAACAGTGTGGCCAGCAGATCAAGGGAGATGATTCTCCCTCTCTACTCTGCTCTTGTGAGACCCCACCTGGAGTGCTGTGTCCAGCTCTGGGGTCCTCAGTAGAGGAAAGACATGGAGCTGCTGGAGCAAGTCCAGAGAAGGGCCACAAAGCTGATCAGAGGGCTGGAGCACCTCTCCTACGAGGACAGGCTGAGGGAGCTGGGGTTGTTCAGCCTGGAGAAGAGAAGGCTCTGGGGAGACCTAAGTGCAGCCATCCAGTACCTGAAGGGGCCTACAGGAAAGCTGGAGAGGGGCTGTTTACAAGGGCAGGGAGTGACAGGACAAGGGGTAATGGGTTTAAACTAAAAGAGGGGAGATTTAGATTAGATGTTAGGAAGAAATTCTTTACTGTGAGGGTGATGAGGCAGTGGAACAGGTTGCCCAGAGAAGCTGTGGCTGCCCCCTCCCTGGCAGTGTTCAAGGCCAGGTTGGATGGGGCTTTGGGCAACCTGGTGTAGTGGAGGGTGTCCCTGCCCATGGCAGGGGGGGTTGGAATTAGATGATCCTTGTGGTCCCTTCCAACCCAAACCATTCTGTGATTCTATGATTTAAAATAACTGTGCAAATGGATTTTGTGTTGAAAAGTCTTTTCACTGATGACAGATTACCAATGGAAATTTTGTACTTTCGATTGATTATCTGCTTCTTTGGTGACTGAGTAGCTGTAGTTCATAGATTGCAATAAACATTTATTGTTTCCTACATCCATTTGACTTTTTGCTCTGTCTTTCTGATTAAAAAAGTTCATGGATATCAAATGAAAACACAGCTAATAAAATATCAATAATATATGCATCTACACAATTGCACTGTGTATATACAAACCGAGGAAAAGTCTCAACATTGTTCAAGTTGTTATATGACAGATTTTCTGGAATTTGATACCCTCATGAAGACACCTGAATGTGCTGCATGTGCTGAGCAGGGCACTGAGGCGCTGTCCCCAGCTGCCTTGGAGGGGGACTGCTACTGCAGATGGACACCTGCTGCATAACATGTGTGTCAGTGGAAAATCTTGCTCTACTCTTGCTTCATGGGCAGAAAACACAACTTGAGTATTATGTGATTTCACCATCATGTGCCACCTTGCAATAAGCTGGTGTTTTTACTGTGTTATTTATGAGGGATGACATGCCCTTTGACCAAGAAACAGAGATAGCAGAAGTATCCCACATACTTCATCTCTCATTTCGCAGCCCTTCAAGGAATCTTAGGGATTCACTATGGCTAGTTGGGCTTACGGGGTTTAGTGTCATCTCTAATTAAATTTAAACAAGTTAAATCACAGCCTTTCATGTCCCCTCACATGAATCAATCTAATTCTGCTCTGGGATTTTCTAACAATTTTGTGAATTAAATTGCTTTTTACTTTTCCTACTCACCCGCATAATTACAAGAATAAGTTTAAGTGAGTTAGTGCTGTGAGCTTGGTTCCAAATTTATTTTCATACGATTTCTGGAATTACACTGAAAAATGCTTAGCACCTTGTCCTGGTTTTGCTGTTTAAACCACGACACACCTCCAAAAACAGGTTTTCAAAACTTGAAGGTGCCAAAAGAGCTTGCTTTATTGTTGTATTCAATCCTTCTGCCATTTCAAGCAGCCATAGTGTCACCTCTTTTCCTAATTAGCCAAAACAACTGGCCATATTTTCAAAATAAAATATTGTATTGGGAGGCTTTCAGCACAGGTGTGCCTCTGACAGCAGAGGAATCAATGATTCCAGGTTTTTAACTCCATGCGACACAGACCTGAGACAGAAAAGAAACAACCAATATTTAAGGAACTTGGAATTAGAAACATGTCTTTCAGGCAAACACAGAGACTGAAAATGTTATAAAAAAGAATCAGAACAGTGGCTGGAGAGACCAGGATGTGCTTGGAGCTGGAAAGGACAAAGGATTTTTATTATTTTTTTTTCACAGAATCATTGCAGAAAGATTTATTGTACTTTTCCTTTTGCGTGGCTTAAAATTCCTGCAAACTTAAACCAGTACCACGTACTTTGCATCAGTCACAGCATTCATTAAGGACCAACTGTCAAGTAAAACTGTAGCAGCTCTGGGCATGTGGCTGAGTCCGGCTCGAGACGGTTGTTGTGCAAGTTATGATGAAGAGCCTCTACCAGGACTGAAATGAGGGCGGTATTTTTGTTACACATGTCAAATCATCCCTGCCTGAAATACCTCTAGTGAATGTTATAATCCCTTAGTTTAACCCTGAGCTTAAGTCAAAATACATAAATCAATGAAGGGATACTTCTTTGGTTGTTTTGGAATCTAAATTCACTCCTAGTTTATTTAACTGTTTCATAGAAAAATGTTTTTTATTGTCTTCTACATTTGATGTAGAGAAATAAGCTGCGTGAAAGTGACTTGACTTTGAAATCCTGATAGTCTGGGAGAAGTATCCAACATTAACAGATTTTTCCCTTGTTCCAGCTTCTCTAGTATGAAAGCACTCGAAAATCTGACTTTACTGGGCAAGAGAGAGAGATCAATATTTCAAATTATTTATTTATATAATTGACTATCTTGAAATAATTCAAGCTCTAGTTCCAAAAAAGCTTCATATTTCTTACTGAGAGCTGATCAGATACTTGCAGTGCAAGCCATTAGCAAATCCCATGTGCAGTGTTCACCATTTGTGTGTGCTGGTTTTGGATGAGATGGAGTTAATTTTCTTCATAGTAGCTCGTACAGGGCTATGGTTTGGATTTGCACTGAAAACAGTGTTAATAACACAGGGACACTTTTTGTTATTGCTGAGAGGTGCTTACACAGAGCCAAGGCCTTTTCTGCTTCTCACCTCAACCCATCAGTGAGGAGGCTGGGGGTGCACAAAGAGTTGGAAGGGGACACAGCCAGGACAGCTGACCCCCACTGACCAAAAGGTTATCCCATACCATATGGCGTCATGCTCAGTACATAAAGCTGGAGGAAGAAGAAAGAAGAGGAGAACATTCAGAGTGATGGTGTTTTCCCAAGTAACCATTACACGTGACAGAGCTCTGCCTTCCTGGAGGTGGCTGAACCCTACCTGACCATGGGAAGTGGGGAATGAATTCCTTGTCTTGCTTTGTTTGCTTGAGTGGATTTTGCTTTACCTTTTAAACTGTCTTTATCTCAACCCACAAGTTTTCTCACTTTTACTCTTATGATTCCCTCCACCGGATGGGGGGGAGTGAGTGAGTGGCTGTGTGGGGCTCAGTTGCCAAGTGTTAAACCACAACAGTATGGTATATTTACATTTCTTTGCAAAGTAAGTGGTGGAAGGGTAAATAATTTCCCTTATGGAGCAACTTGAGAGACTGTTTTCATTAAATGCAGAGTTACATGAGCTGCTTACAGAAGCAAGACAAATTGGAGATGGAGTTAAGTCACCAGGGAGAAAGTCACTGCTCTGATGAGGGAGGCATCTTGAAAACTTTTCTGAAACACAAACATGCAAACCTCAATTCCTTGAATGCATGAACTTTCAGAGTTGCAGTATGGATTGCTTATAGAGTTCACCACAGCCTCGATTTTATAGAGGTGTGAACAAGTGTGGCATAATATTTGGACCATAAAATACTACTAAAGGCTCTGCCACCAACCAAAACTCTCTTGCTGAGCTACAGCTAAAAATCCCCGCGTGTCGAACTAAGTGTCATATGCAGCAAGTGGAAACATGTTCTGCCCGAGTTAAATGCACTTGCTCAACTAGCTGAACTCTGTGTATCATCCATCAGTACAAGATCAAGAGTACGAGATTATCTGAGTAGAAAAGTGTCCTTCTAGACTATTTTCTTCCTTTTACCATGAGCCTCTGCCTGTCTCCTAAAAGAGATTTGGTGACAGTTTTCATCTAAGAGCGGCACTGTGAAAATCTAAGGTGTGGGTAACGTGTCCAAGGTCACCAGGAGGAAATAAGATGAAGAAAGACTGCATCTAATCCCCCTGAAGAGAGATTTAAATGACAAAGACCCATTTGGACCAGTTAGAAAGTTATTCAATATATAAGAAACATCCTGGAAGAATGCACAGAGAAGTTTACAAAGGAGAGAAAGAGGGACTGAAGGACAGTGTCACTGGCATGGAAACATTGACTTTCAACTCAATATAGGAATGTAAAGTTTCACAGAATCACAGAATCTTAGAAGTTGGAAGGGACCTCAAAAGATCATCTAGTCCAACCCTCCTGTCAAGGCAGGACCACCTAGAGCACATCACACAGGAACGTGTCCAGTCGGGGTTTGAATGTCTCCAGAGAAGGAGCCTCCACAACCACAAGTTTGATTCCTGTGTGGCGTAATCCATGAAACATTAGTGAAGAATGCATCACTGCTACTGCTCAAGTCATGGACTTTAGGCTTGCATACAAAAAATACCCCCAAAACATGAGATATATTTGCAGTTCTGTGTACCTGCTGACTTTAGGGCACAGAAGCAGTCCATAGCCTGTGAGCCCAGTTACCCTCCCTTACAGACCCCCATGCAGCTCCACCTGGGACACAGAGTCCCTGCCATCTGCACTGCTTGTCTGAGTGTTGTCTATCACACAGGACAAAGTAGAACTGACTGCACCAGTTTATTCTGCCAGAGGGAGGAATCTGCAAAATTATTAGGTGCAGAAAACAAAGCAATATCTTTGAGCGTAACCATCCAAGCATCCAACCCTAGATATAAATTACCGAGTTCTCCCTGAATAAATTAACAGTGAGGTCTACCTAATTGCTAAGTGCTTGGCCAAGAGTCAGATTTAAACTTATGCTGAGTTCTGAAGATTACTTGATTCAGTTCATGTGATCAAGCAAATAATGGCATAGAATTTTTAGGTTTTTTTCAAGAGTTATAAACAGTATTGTGGCAAATAAATCAAGAGCCAAAATGTATTCTGGTGAAGCTGGAAGACATTTATATCTGGAATGTGTTCATTTACATGAAAGAAAAATTGCAGCAAAAATGTTACAATGATGTCTGTGTACAGACTGAAGTTTCAAAAAGAAAAAAATTGATGGCTTGTGGCATTTCAATACATCTATTATCTGTGTCTTCAGATTTGTGTCTGCAGCTCAAATGGTGAGGCAAAGTCGAGAATGTGGTAGAAGCAGAAAGGAAAGTGCCTCTTTACTCTTGGGATTGATCCACAGGAATGCCTTCTTTAATAGTAAAATCCCTGGAGGGAAAAGAAAAGGGAAAAAGAGAAGTAAGCAACAATTGTTTCATTTATCATTTCAAAATAAATAGTGACATTTACCCAGCATATAATTATTAAAATGTTAAAATTTCTTATATCTTTCTCATGAAAACAAGTTACGAAGTATTTTTGCTGAGATCATGAGCTTTTCCTGACTCTTGTCCTTTATTTGGATGAGTAGTCTCATTTCCCAATGAAGGTAGCTGGAAGAATGAGAACAAGAAAGTATGAGCTTTTTTTTGTATAAAATATAAGGAATCTTTAAAAGAAAGGAAAGAGTAAATTATTATGACACACAGGAGCTGAAACTACAAATGTCTACAACTGATTTTAGGAAAAAAAAAATAATGTAAAGAATTCAAAAGAAACTAGGTGGAATAAAATTGTCATGTAAATCTTGCTGAACTGCTGATACCATTCTACAACTGATTTAGATTTGTTAGCAGAGTTTATTTATTTTGTAGCTCAACTAGATTTAGTTGCTTTAGTTGCTTAGCTGCATTTCTGCTCAGGGTAAGGGCAATATAACATTTGCCCTCTCTATATTGTTTGCCCGCCTCTACATCTGCTTTAAGCATATCTTTATAGGATATCTCCTCTTACTCATTTTCTCTCTAAATGAAACAATATTTCAATTTCCTTCCATAAAGTAGCCTTTCTGTAATTCTAATAACACCGCTTGTCTGTTTGTGAACCTCTTTTATTGCTGTCATATCCTTTTCTGAGATAGAATGATAAGAAGTGAGCCAAATATACCGAAGAGTCTATAATTGATCCTCGCAATGACAGTATAATATTTTTTGTGCTGTTTTCTAGCTCATTTTTCACTCTCATTCTTTCCAGAAATGCTTTGAACTTGAACAATTATTAGAGCAGAAGACGCAAGCAGCTCAAATTTCCCTTCCATTGTACAACAGCCTGATCTTTTTCAATAATTCAATTAACCGACAGCCGTATGCCCTTCCTCCAAGCATTCTGACCTCTCTGAAGGTGCTCAGAGCTTTCTCTAGTTATTTACAGCTCAAATATTTGTTCCTCAAATATGCACACTGAAGCTGTCCATGCTGCATCACGAGATGCATGCCAATCTCCTTTTTCCCGTCAACTCCTGTATAATCAGATGCTTTCCATAACTTTCCAAGAATAATTAAAAATAAAAAATGAGAACAAAACCAAGGCCTTGTGAGATCTCAGATTTACTTTCCGTTATAGTTCTCTGAGGGACTGCCAATGCATCATATCTTCTCTTAACTTCTTTCACCTCTGTGAGGAGGAGACAAAAATTCCCATCAAATGTTCTGGACAGTATGAAATATTACTTATACATAATAACAAAAGACAATTTTTGAAAGCAATGGTCCCAAACACATCCTTCTCTCCCATGAACTGGAACCCAGTACCCAGAGATGGACAGTATCTATGCCAAGGGACTACACATGTGCCTGTCTTGCGCACGCCTTCCCACCTCCCCACCACCCACAGCTTTCCCTGGCACCCAAGTCCTCTCTTGAGGTGTCAGTGCTTGCATACCATGATGTTGCTCCTCTCTTTTCTCCTCTTACTTCCCTTCTCACTTCTGCAGTCTTTCCCTTTCAGTAGCCCTCAGGTCCTTGTCCCCACCTGTCCCCTCCCACCACAGGTCCCCTGCTCTCTCCCACAGCAAGCTGCCCTAGTTCCTGTCCCCGTTGCCCCTGGGGACTGGGCAGGAAAGCAGCTGGCAAAGGGGATCACACCTACACCTCGTCCTTCCCATCACTCCTGCTGCCCTTGGTCCAGACTGTGTCCTGATCTTGGCATAAGCCTGCCTGCAGATGTCCTCCACAGAAGAGTTTAGCCTTTTTATTTGTGCAGTCTCTTTAGCCTTTCTTTCCCCCAAGACTTTCTCATTCAGAGTGCACACACCTAGCACAGCAGCAATGCTTTGCTGTAGCCTTTGGCAATTCACCGCCTTTTCAAAAATCCCGTGGTATAACACTTGCTGTTCTTCCTTCAGGTAGGATTTTTGTAATTCTCTTAAAAGTAATCAGGACAAATTTGTGCTGCTTATTGCTTACAACTTTATCATTTTCTGTATATATTAAGGGGTTTTCTCTTGCCATATTCCTTATGGAGTGGAATTTTATAGATACATAAATATATTAAATGTGTTTGTTGTAAAACGTTGCCTACATTTCCTCACATGCCGGTACACCACTCGATTAAATGACTCATACAGATCAATGACTCAAAGGCACTTTATATGCAGATATATTCTATGTTTATCCCACAGACCACCCACTGCCAGCAAATACAATTATAATTTTATGATTGAAGGAGAGCTGGAGGGGTACAGGAGCGTGCGTGTGCATGTGCATGCGTGTGTGTGTGTGTCGCTTGCTATACATATGTGTATGTGTGTACATGTGCATGCATGTATGAAATGCACGTGTGTATACTTGCTGAGGGTGAAAAAAGAAAGGAATTCAAGTAAATTAAAATGTCCTGGGCAGAATCATAGAACTACAGAATGGTTTGGGTTGGAAGGGACCACAAGAATCATCCAGTTCCAACTCCCCTGCCATGGGTAGGGCTAGACCAGGCTGCCCAAAGCCCCATCCAACCTGGCCTTATATGATTGTGGCACATTCAAAATGTAGCCTACCGACACCACATATGCTGCAAAAGATGATGAAGGTCTGCAGTAAGTGCAAGGCTAACGATACACCAAACCTCCTGCCCAGGCTGGCTTTGGTAGAACATTTAAACCACAGCAGCCGAAGAATGGGATTGGGAGAGGGTGGTGCAATGGTCGGGCTCATCGTTTCTTCCTCAACCACCCACCTCACCTTTCTATCACTACATAGCTTTTATGCAATTAGGATTAATTAAGGAAATAATTGCAGGAGATTAAATAATAAGACTGTATTCTAAGGGACTGTGTTTTATCCAGGCTTTAAAAAAAAAAAATAAAAGGCAATACAAGAGCAGAAAATCCTGGAAATAGTTTTGAAAGAAAAACACACCTTGCTGTGATGTGATTTGTAGCAACAGCTATGATAAAGTCACAATGACTAAGCGTTTGCAGTGTTAATAGGTGTTTACTCCCATACAGAGATGTCTGGGAATTTTTCATCAAAACATGTTTTGAACTAATCATGCTGGCTTTGTCTGAATTCTCAAATTTAATTTTCTTGAAAAAAAATTAAACATGGTATAATTTTTCTGTCCTTTGTAAAAGATAATAATAACTTATTAGTCAAAGTACTTTTTTCTATTTTGGTATCTTAGTTTTTAAATATATAAAAGTATTTCTTGTTTGCATTGCAATTAAAATGGAACGCTGAATTATATAAGAGAACAAACAGGATGTGTTTGGTCTGAAAAATAAGATAGGATGCTTCTGTGAGGTAGCAGCTCTCTTTAGCCATGTTAAAAATAAAATCAAAGTAGGAATTCTCAACAATGTTAACATGTACTAGTGTTATGTTAGCGACTGCCATTTCTGACAGTGAAAAACAGTGAAATAAGAGATGTAACTTTGAAGCTTGGAAACAATTTGAATTTTTCCAAACAACTCAAAACCCAAATGTCGAGTTTCTTTATAAAAGAATGTTTTTGTAGTGTCAGAAAGTGAAAGATATTTGCAAAGTGGAAATGAAAACTACAATGATTAATTTCACTATTTATTTTACATATATATTTTTAGATAAGATTTACACAATGAAGACCAACATATTGCATAAAGTAGGTAACTACAGACTACAGTCCCCATGTGAGCAGAAGAGTCTGGAACAGTTTTCCAGGCTTTGCAGCAAAGCTGTCACAGGGAAGAGGAATGGATTGCATGGAGCTGGGAAGCAGAAGACAGTTTTGACAATCGGACAGACAGAGCAAAGGGGCAGCCCCATAGCTGATTCCTTCCACGGGGAAGGCATGGGTGTGGGTGCAAATCCCTGCCAGCCAGTGTAGCACCGGGGGGGCTGAGAAGGGCAGTAAGGCAACGGGGTAACGTGCGAGAAGTGGCAGCTCTGAAAATGTAAAACTCCGTGTGTGCTTGTGTGTGTGTGTGTGTGTGTGTGTCCCAGCCCTTTTCTTTTATAAAAGGATTTTTCAGTGACCTTTCAAAAATCGTTAGCAAGCCAGAGGAATTTCAGTCAACTGATAGGTACTCATGACAAGTAAGTCTCCTGTGTAGCTGCTCACACGTGTGTTTCAGGCCATATTATTAAAGGTGTTAGTTTTAGAGAGCAGTGGTTTTTTGTCTTTTTTTTACTGTACCTAACCATCAGCCATCTCACCAGATTATTCCACTGGCAGCAGTCGGTCTCTGTCACAGTCCCGTGTGACTTCTAGAGGCAGACATTTAGCAAGGAAACCTCTTTTGAATTTATTCTCTTGTGAGATTTAGGCAATGAGTTGTTCGAATTTTGAGTTCACAAGATTTAGATAATTATTTTCCTTTTTTCCCTAATTAATCACTTTTTTAATTAGAGGTCTGCTCTGGACTTACGTGGTGTGGTGTCCGGGAGAGGACACCGTGACTTGCACATGCCCACACCAGTGCAGAGTCTCTCTCAGGGTCTGGGTCTGGAGCTTTCATTTCCTTCTTGTGGGCCTTTCCATTTTCATCCGGTTGCCAATTTAAATCAGGTGCTGAGGCTACAAAATAACCCCAAGCACTTCTTTTCCTACCAAAAGGTCCCCTAAGAAAGAACAGCTTTTGGAGAGCATGCAACGGATTTTATATGATGGGATTTTGTGGTCACTTTTCATTCATTTTCAGCTACTTGAAAATGCAATGCAGAGATCACAGCCATGGTTTAAAAAAACAGATCTGCTTTTTTTAAGAGGACCAAAAAAGGGAATGCATGTGCTTTTACGTTCATGAAGACTATTGTCTTAACTTCATGGAAGTCAGAATAACTATCCAAGATTGAGATTTTGGACAAATGATGTTAAAAGAAACGTTCCAAAGTACTGAAGATAATTTAAATTTAAATATTCAGTGAAAAACCACACAGTTTCTGCAAACAGCCTGTTAACATGGAATTTCTATTGCCTGCCAAACTCCAACAGTTTCTTTTTTTCATTTTTTATGTAAAAATAGAATACCAGTTGCTCATTCGAGTCATTTATGTCAGTGCCTGGAGAAGGTGAGACAGAATGATTCCAGTGAAATCCTCTGTGTGTTGTGTCAAATCTACTGCCTGCTGCTGCTCATCAACCATAGCATTCATTTCACGTCTTATGCATCGTGTGATCACAAAAGGAAAATATTTTCTCTTCTGTTCCCCCAGTTTATAGTGCCGGTGCATCGCTGTATCACTTAGAGTATGACACAGACTCCTTTTCAGCAAAGGTAATGAAGTGAGATCACCCACATCATAATTTTCATTCATTTAAATCTGTATGCCTTAGTAAAAAGCCAAGCACGTCAGCTATTTGCTAGCAACATTATTTAAAAGTTATTTAACATGTTACAAGGGTCCTGCCAACAGGGTTGTCAAAGTATAAATGTCTTGAACTGAGAGACCTCCTAGGGATGGGCAGTTAAAAAACAGCAGTCTCTATGAAAGGAACAACATAGGTGGTGGTGGCAAAGGTTTCTCCCCACTGGTGTGAATTAGTGTGTTTCAGCCTCGGACTGCATGGATCACCCACAGGGGTGCAAGGATAAATAATGTTTCAGGCTTATCTTGCAAGTCCTGACTGTCACCATGGGTCTCAATTAACGTAGGGCACTGGAAAGAGTTTATCTACTCAGGCGTCCCTTCTGATAAGCTATCTCCATCTTTCTTGTCTTTGTTGCATCACGTTGAGGCAACACACTGAAAAGTCTAAACAAAATTAGTTGCTGTAGAAATAGCTCCTGACGATGACCTACCTGGGAAAATGTATTCATGTTGAAATTCCCAAGCAAAGGACTAAATTGCCCCATTAATACTGAGTATTTCTCAGTTTTCTTCTACTTTTGGGAAGCCTATGTCTTTAAACCTTGTTGATAATAGCAAAAACCTCACGGATCAATCATGGTCATGCATGATGCCTTTCAAAGATCTTTCTTGCACTCCTGACTAGCTTCATCTAGACTTGAACTGGAGGCTACAAGCAAAAAACTACAAATTATATTTAATCAGTCTCCTGAACTATCTAGTCCTGTTCAAGAATTTCCTTCGCATGCAGTTATTAGAACGTGGTGGGGAGTAAAAATCTCCCCTTCCTACGTGACAGCCCACACCATGAGGCTACCAAGTAATTTTCTGAACATCTTCCCTCCACGCAGAACCAACTTTCACTTCAGCAAGAGCTACTGAGAGGTTTGCCCAGAAAAATCTGTGGCACAAAAAAGCTGATGACTGCTGCCTGCTTTGGTGCAAGAGAAGATCATAGGTTTCCAGACTAAGAGTAAACAATAAAGCTCTCAGGGAAGGTGAAACAAGCAGGTCCTTCCCCCTTTTATATTATTTTTTCTCTCTTAGTTGAGCTTAGCTGAGTTGCAGCCCCACAGCTAGGTTGTTCACTCCCGCCAGCCTTATTTTAAACACTTTTCTGTTCCCTTGATGTCCCAGTGAAGATTGCAATGTAGAAAACAGATAAATTAGTTTAACTAGACGTTGTTTTGTGTCCACCTCCTTTCTGGCTTGTGCTCTTTGTCTCAGTCACTAGGTACAGGCATCCTTCCCCTGAAAAAACAAATAAAAACAAAATTTTTCACTGATTGACTTGGTTTTGTTTCACAATGGAGTAGAGGGTGGAAAAAAGCTTGCAATTGCACCGATTTCTCTTGGCCCTCTGGGCAATTTATGTTTGCACATTCTCAACTTCCAGCTTTTCTGCATCTGCAAGAGCAACCTCCAACATGTTTTTGCGTTGTACCGAAGGACTTCTCATCACTCCCCCAGCCAGGCTCGTTTATTACACCATGCTGTGTTTGACTGTACTTGCCTTCAAATTTTCAATTAGCAACCTCAGTTAAGCTTTAGATCCACTGAAGGGCTAGAATAACTCTTTAATTAAAGCTTTTCTTCTGCCTTCTTTGTAGATAATTAGTGATGACAATAATTCAGGAACATTAATAGAAATCAGATAATGGTGGCTATGATGATTCTAAGTGCTTCTTAAAACAGCCACATTTTAAACTAAAAACACAAAACAAATCCCTATTTATGGCATTAGGCAGTCTTGAACTGTCCCCAAGATGAAATGCACTTTTCATTTTGGATGTATAGTTTCTTCCAAAGCATTAGTGCTTTTGGCTGCCTAACCACTACATTCCTCCTACCAAATTATTAATTACACAATCTATCAAAGCAAGCAGTCAGACAAATGGTTTGCCTTGCCTTCTTTGCCTTCTTGCTGTCTAAATCATCTTCCCACTCGTGTGGAAGGACAAACACCACAACATATGCTCCTTCGCCCTTAACCTGAAAGAATTGGGGTTTGGTGTTTGTGACCGAAGGGTGGGAGGAAGGAGGGAGCTTTTGGGGCAGGCAAGAGGAGCACTGCTCTCCCCTGTGGTCCTGGGCTTACTCTGCAGCCACTACATGAAAAGATAGCATAGGCTACAGGGCTCTTAACTATCCTGAACCTAAATTTTCTGAATAGGAGGAAAGCCTTTCAGGAACCTGGGAAGGAGTCATACTAGACTGTAATTTTTTTCTGTATTATTCTGATACTCATTTCTCTAACTTTAGTCTCATTTGACCCCACTGAACTGGTGCAATAAGTTTTCCAGCAATTAAGGTATTAACAACTAAAAAATAAAAATCGAAACTCCTGTTCTAAATCAGCAGTCAGAAAAATCATCCTGCTTCTAAAACAAAGGGACCTAGTGTCTGGCAATTCATGTTTCCTACTTCTTCCTTGAATAGCACAGCCCTGGCCCCTAGGACTCTGCAGAGCTCCTTCCAGTCTCTGATACTTCCAGAATCTGCTCTGCCTTAAATTCTTCTTTTATTTGTTCAGAATAACACAAATCATACACAACTCAAAGGTAAGTGTAAATCTTTGTCTGCCTTCTCATGTACAGCCACCAGCTACCACTTTGATCAACTTGCAAAGAGGAAATAAAGAAGTATTCATTTTATGTGTTATTCTTATTTTCAGTATTCTCCTTAGAAAAGTAATAATTTCCCTGTGGCTCCCAAAAAACTTGAAAAAAATAGTTTAATTCCATGATTTATGCAGAAATTAAACTCTTAATAGTTCCTTCTGGGCCAAGGAATAAGTAATGAGTTTACTCCCACTACAGCTCTTCTTTATTAAATGTATGTTTTGGAGATGGAAAATACAGTCTGTCTTGCTCAAAATACTCTGATCTGAACCATCAGTTCAGGGTTTTAACTTTGATCTTCTGAATACTGTAAAAAATGCATCTGAACAAGTGAGGAATTTTCCAAGTGCTTTCTCTTCCTACACTGGAACAAGCCCAAAGTCAATCTTTTCCAGCCCTATGTCCTGCTGCACCCAAAGCTCAGCCCCGAAGAGGTGACCGCCTTGCAGCTACCCAACACGTAGACTTCACCTAATGAATCTGGCACCTCAGTCCTGACGATAAAACTGACATAACTGAGTGTCTCATTGCTCCTCAACTCTTCTCTGTCAAAATGATTTGGACTAGAAAAGACCTACTGGTGGAAGTATTGAAGCTAGTCATGCCTTCTTGGCAGGCACGTGGATGCTAACTTCTGCCATTGAGCAGTACAGTTCCGGACTTTTATGTTTCTTTTGCTTTGATCCCCTTCTGGCACACAAACTGTATCAATCTAGCATTGTCACTTCATATTTCAGAAGTGAGAAAACGAAGCACTTGCTATGTCTCCAAAAGTTGTGATGAGATGTGATAATGGTGTTTCTACATAACAGCTGATGATTTTCCTCTGCTGCAGTGAAAATTGTGGCAATGTATGAAATCATCTCTGTAGCTGACAGTTCAAAACATATCCAAAAATGCTAGGATGGACACAGATAGGTATTCACTGTGATCAAAATTTTCTAGATAGAGAGATAGAGAGCCCCTATAGAGATAGGGGCTTTTCAGAGCTCAAGGGGAAGGTGGATGTTCATGTGTACATAGCCGGTGCACAGATTCCTGGCAACTCACATCAACTCACAGGTTCCATTTAGATGTTACAATTGTCCCAGTTCTCTACAATTGTCCCAGTTCTCCACAATATACCACAGCTCCTGGAATAGGCCATGACAAATACAGACAGAAAGCCAGCCAGCAGCTCTTTTTTTCCACCTAGTCCTGTTTGGTTCATCATAAATCATTTACAGAGTTCACTTTCTATGAAAGTTAGAAAGAAAACAACCAGGTCTCTGACCTAACAGGCAGATAAAGATTTGAGAGAAGTGAGGACCTACTCATTAAGTGCCTGTTTCCCTTTACCCTGAGCTGTCTGGGTCTGGCATTCTGGGATTGGGATCTGAAACCTCAAGGTTTCAAAGAAAATCCCGAAACACAGGGCCTGAAATACCCATGCAACCACCTTTTCAATGCTTTTGTTCTCTGTGCAAACAGAACTACATTGCTCTACTGCAAAATGGTTTTAATTCCTTTCCTTCCTGAGTTTTTGAGATCTGGTTTTGTTGTGCTCATTTCTGTGTGCCTGCTTGCTTCACAGAGAAAGGTATTGGCCAACTGGGAAAAATGAAAGGATGTAGTCAAACAAAAGAAAAAGTCCTAAATGTATATGCCTTGATTAACAGATGGCTGAGGAGAGTGGGATGGCAAAAGCATGATGGTCTATAAATAGATGAAGGATGGAATTAAAAGACAATTTTGGGCTAGCAGAAGACATAGAATATCAAGATTTTATCATAAAAGTATCAAGATATGTTATAGAAATATTTAAAAAGAATAGTCTGTTGGAAGACTCTCTCTGTCTCCTTATCTTCCATATTTCAAAAATGCCACAGAAGGAATAAGCCACCGTTTTCCGTGGATTATGTAATTACATGCTAAAGCAGCATTTGAAAATATTGCAGTTAATACCCAAAGAAGTTGCTCTTAAATGAAAAATGTTTACGGACAATCAAGGTGATCAGGATTTGAACTAATGTGGTCAAAGTCATTATCAGTCATCCTGCCGCTGTCGATAACAAGATGTCTCAAAAAATCCCCCCAAACCAAAACAAACCGAGAGAAAAGTAAAAGAAAAGCAGTGCATTTGCCTTCTTTTTATTCATTGTGTTTTTCTGTTTGAGGTACGTCTGATTAAACTTTGAGGCAGAACAAATTCCTTTTCCACAATAAAAGTTAATACGGATTTTGATTTACCTATTTCAGGAGAAAATGTACAAAACCACACCATGGATATACCAAGGATTATGCAGACCAAACTCTTCAAACGTTAAATTCCATGCGGGATACTAATCCTAAGAGAAATGGTAATAGCCTGTTTTGTTAAGGGAATATAATCAAATATGCTGCAGATTTGCCACATATCCCTTTCCTTTTTTTTTTTTGTTTGTTTCTTTTCTGTTTTCTGTCTTAAATCCTTCTGATGTGATATGACTGACCACCATTTCTTGTAATCTGATGTCTTCTCAAAATCTGTCTGAAAGCTCACTGTGGCCAACTCTGTGGATTTAAACACTACTCAAACTGCTACTTCTATAAAGTTGAAAGCAAGCACTAAAAAAAGACATAATTTGCTCAAATTATAAGTAAAATTCAGAGGCATAAATTCAAAATTGCAATCTGAACTAATTTGCTACTAATTTTAAAAATGATTGAATTTTATTTATATCTCCCACATGAAGAAATTAGCTAAGCATCTTAACTTCTGCTCCTCCGAATACCCGCTGCAATGTGAACATCTCGGTGCCTCGCTTCTAACACCTGGGCCAATTTAGAAGCAAGCATGTCCATACCCAAGGTGTATTGATATTCAGATATTAGTTCTGATCAAGAAAAACAAATTTCCTGATTCTCTCCACCTACCAAGGTCTGACCTGCCCTGATAGAGCAGTCTCCCAGCATGTGAAATGGGTTGGGTTTTTTTGATTAAACTAAATTGGAAGATGTGTCCTCTAATGGGCTTTCATCTCAGACTCTCATAAAATGTAGACATGGCTTCTGTTAGTGGTTAGAAAACTCATGCAGACCTGTATATTAAATGCCTTTCTCAGGAAGGGGTGGGACACAATCACTACCCCTCCTAGAAGGGATGGCTCAAGAGGGAACATGGATCCATGAATGTGCATTTAGGGTGTGCTCCTTGAAAGAAATTCACAGGAGTAATGTATGAGTTTTAAAATAATTTCTAGAGAAAAAACAGTCTTAGCAGCTTCTCCTAGAGCTACTCCTGGTCTGCAACCAATGTAGCCAAGCCTATAAACTGGGCTTGCACAGTCCTATTTCTTCTCACGTTTTCAAGTTTTAGCACTATGAATCTTTCATTGCTTTCTGAATCTTTTATTTCTCTCTGCACAGTGTCATAGTCCCAGCAGGAGGGAGTGAAAAGACCCATGACAAAGCCTGTGACTTGGACTGAGAGCCTGGCAGCTGGTTACAGCACAATTTATAAGCTCCTGGAGGATGTTCTCTGGCTTAGTTTTGCCCAGAAGGACACCAGTTTCTGTGCTCCCAGGCTGTTCCACAATGTAAGCCAAAGCACAGCAAAGGATGACAAGGACAATTGCTTTGAAGGTGCACTCTTGGCCCGAACAAAGTCCTTAACACATATGTATCCTGTAGAAATCCTCTGAAAAATGAGATATGTTTCTTGACCATCCTGAGGATGAAAACAGTATCAAACTTCAGTCCCTACTGTCCTACACAAATGATTTAGCCTTTGTGCTCTGGCATAAAAAAAAAAGATACAATAATCACTCTTTCTCCAGCAATCCTCTTGTAGGTGGCTGCAGGTTTGGGGTCGCTGCTCTGTCCATTGTGACAGCAGATCTCAGGGCAGAAGTCCTCGTTGAGGCTTGGCACTGGTAGCAGTGCATCCATGGAGCCCCGAGTCAGTGGGTTTCCATGTTCTTTCTGGATAGCTCTGGATATTGGGTCTTTCAACTGAAGAATGTTTTTTGGATAGGAGCTTGGCATCCCCCCTGGAGGCCAATGACCTGCTTTGGGGATTGGGTATCTGGAATTTGGGCACTACAGCACCCAAGAAATAAAGAAAAAAAACCAAACCTCCAAACTTTATGACTCTCCTCCAAAACAGCATTTCATAGAAACTAACAATTTCAGAATCAGAATATACATATTTATTATTGCAAGTTCAGAAATATACAGACACGACATTTTTAAAAGAAACACAATTTTCATGATGTTTCTTGCTGACTTACTGGGCATCATTGACTTCTGTTTGCTGGTGGCAGTGCTTAACTGGCTACTTCTGCCTCTTGTGCTTGCTTTCCTTCTCTCATACAGACACAGAATATCCCTAGCAGTAGTCTTTTACAGATCATTTCAAATACTTATTCTTTTGGCCCAGAGCAGTTGAAACCCTTGTATTCACTTCTCCACAGTTTAGCAGGCTGTCATATTAAAAAATAAAAGTAATAATAATAATAAACATAGAAATTTAAGCACCGAAATTACATTCCTGAAATAAATAAGTACAATACACCCAACTTTTCAAAAATAAATAAAATGAAAACAGCTAACCATATGGGACTCTGTCAAGCTCTGTGCCTGTGGGTGTAGGCTAATCATCACAAACACCTCTTTGTAGCTGACTGTTTTTATTTTTAAAACATATAAAGGCAAAATAACAACATCAAAAATAATAGAAATATCTCAGTATTTTTCACTCTTAGAGCTTCCTATGCAGCAGATACATATGAACCCAGAATAACAGGGGCAGGAGTGCATATATTCCTCCTTCTGTCCACCCACACATACAAGGGCAATTCTAGGCCAAATGTTGAGTTTAAAAGATTTTTTTCGCAGCTTTTGTGATTTTTATTGCAGAACATAATCTAGTCTGAATAATAAGGGCTAGAGAAGATCCTTGATTATTTACACATATAGAGCATAACTTCTGTTTAAACTGCTGTATTTTTTAGACAGACTACCCTTTGGACAGAAAGTTTTAAAGGATGGAGAATCCTGTATTTTTCTAGGTAAATTGGTACAGTGTTTTTTACTCTTGCTCCTAAATTGCATGTAATTTCTACTCTGAATTTGTCTAAATTCAATTTCCAGGCATTGGATTTCATTATCCTTATTTTACTGAATTAAAGAAGTCATTATAGGAAGTCTTCTCTCCACAGAGGTACTTCTGAAGGCCATGATCACATCACGTGTTAGACTAATTAACTACTCTGAGTCTCTTAATTCTCTCTAGACCTCAAATCAAGTTTGTAGCTCTTTCCTGAACTTTTCTAATCTTTCAGCATCCTTTTCCGAAGCATGGGTAGAATTAGACATGCCCCCACCCCATAGAAGCCTCACCGTGATGACACAGGACCGTCACGTCCTTATCCCTCCCTGGCAATCCTCAGCTCAAACACCCAAGGATTGTGTTCACCTCTGTGGCTTCAACACTGCAATGGGAATTTGTATGCAAATTGTTTGGCTCCTAGATGTCTGACTTTTTATTTAGATATGAAAAAAGGCATTTCTCTCTGCTAAACCTGCATGATTGCTTTGTTCTCAGCAACGTACAGCGTTTTAGCAGCTCTCATGTAATCTACTATGTTTTTCTGATAAGGAACTCCTGTATTTTCTCCAGATCACGCTTAGGTTACTGAAAATGACTAATTTGAGGAGCCCAGTAAACATATACGCATAAAAGCATGACAATATTTTAACATAATGAAGCGATTTTTAAGTTGTACACTGAAAGCTGTAAGCTTATTTTCTTTGTGAAACAATGTACAAGACCAAACTATTTGAAGATGTTTAAAGTTGATATGATACACTACTGTTAAACAAACTTCTACTTTTAATTGAAAACAGAATCTAATTTGTTTGGCAAGAATAAATTCCCTATGCAAACCAATGTGGATCTGGATCAGTTGTACTTCCACCCTTTGGGTTTCTTTGAGGAATACTCCCACGTAGCATGTATACAAGCTCAGCCTGAATACCACACTGCATAGTTAAAGTTGCTTCCTGACTAGTCTTTATTGCCAAATTTCTATCATTTTCCTGCACGTTTTTCTTTGCCATTGAGCCTGAAATGTTTAAACACTTTTAATTCCCTGCCTGTGCCTGCATTTTACTTGCAATGTTTATTTCACGGCTGTATTTTAACTTCCTGTGTCTTTAAAACGAGGTATCCTGTGAACGTTATCAGGAAACCTAACTCCTGCACAAACAGCAAATGCAAAGCTTACAGCGGACCCTGCTTTGCAGTGGTTTTGACTCACTTTTCCAGTCCTAGAAGTATTAAATGTTCACTAAAAACCAATGACTTAAGTGGATGAAAAGCCATTATTTTAAAATTGGTTTAGTCTGAAAGTGTTCCTGTAAACTTGTTTGCTTTTGTCTCAGAAGACCTAGAGCCTAAAAGCAGTCAGTTAAATATCAGACACCGAAAGGGAGTGAGGTTTGGTTCCTCTTTTGGAAGGGCAGTGTACTAAAAGTGCCAGCAAACATATCCGGGTCTGGGCTGCATCCCAGCTGCCGCATCAGTCCTGCCTCCAGGGTCTTGTCGCAGAAGTCAGGGCAGGAGATCAGGGAGCCAGAAAGAGCCTGGCTTGATTCACCTGGAGGTTTTTGAACAGGACATTTGGAAAGAAGATTACTTTCTCCCTGTAAATGGAATATGAATGTTATCTGCAAATCTGAGATACAATGATAGCGGGATCCGCAATTGCCACTTCCACAGTCATTTCTTGGAATACAGTTGTGCTTTAAGAGCATTTAAGAGGGTACCTTGGCTGCTAATTTGAGGATTCAATATGGTTACTTCAACTGTAAAGACAAAGCCTTTGAAAAATACATGTGACAGATTTTCTGTAGATTAATGAATATAATCAAGAAGAACAAATTAAATGAAGAAGACTTCCAGAGAGAGTAAATTCACTTAACAATCTGGAGAAAGGGTCATTTATATCTAAATATAGCTCTGCTAAGGATGAGCATCCATGAGCCCACAGCTTTTTTCGTATACTGGGAGACAGTTTCCTCCCATTCAGATTTCTTTGAGGTTTTGTTTTGCCTTCACAGAATAGCAAATTGATAAAAAATATTACTAAAGGAGTTTTTAAGACTGGCAGGATGACAGGTTTCTTCCTTCCCTATAGTGGCTTGATTCACTACTGGTAGAGAAATAAGCACTTGCAATCACACTTAACAGTTTTCCATGAGAGGGAAAGTACAGTTGCTTTATCCAATACAATAAAAGTTAAATTGGGCCCTAGTCTCAGCTAATTAAGATCGTATACACTGAGGAAGCAGCTGAATGCTCTGTCAGGGCAAATAGATTATTTTCTTAAATCGCAGTGCATAACTGGAGACAGCGTGCTCAGATGTTACTCTGCACACACACGTAGCCCAAATTTCAGAAGCGTTCTTTCTAACAGGGAAATGCTATCGCTTCTTGATTCCTGACCAGTCAGGTGCAGCCTGAAACATCCCTCATGCGAAACCTTCTATTTTTTTTAATTAAAGGTTTGTTCTCAGGTAGATTAGAAAAAGTCTTGAGATCATTTGAAAATTTCCAAGGCCAGGGACAATCTCCTGTCCTGAGTCTTATTAGAAACGTAAGTCATCATTTCCTTTGACCTTAATGAAAGCAGTGTGGTTAAATTCAGAGTAATCATTTTACGAGGCAGAGCTACATCTCTCCAGTATACTTGCATAATAATCAACTGAAGCAAATTTTCAGTAATGTCAAGGCAACAGAGCTGCAGAACATACCAAAGCCATAGTAGATAGGTTGTAGCTCGTTTGTGACGTTTCTTGAACTCACTCACTCAACTGTTTTTATTGAAGATGTCTGAAATGGAGAAAAATCACTTAGTTTTTAGGAAACAGTTATTCTTACAGCTGTTACTCTAAGCACTATTTCACTAATAATATATCAATATAATATGATAAATATGTATTAGTCCTGCAACAGTAACCAGGAAAGTGTTCCTTATTTACTCAGCTGTGAAAATAAATTCAGAAACTCCCTTGATAATTGTTACAAATATAAGGTTATTTTAATGACATCTATTGAGGATGAGCTACGAAAATGAAATTTACTTGGGAATATTTCCAGCAACATATATAATTGCAGAAACGATTTTCTTTGAACAACGTGCCCTACTTCCACGATTCTATCATCAGTCTTATGCGTAATTAGCTTTTTAATAGTTCCTTTAGAAAGCTGATAGGTCTAATCAAAGCTTGCATAATTTCTGTTTATCATTTAGGAAAGTTAGCAGGTCTCCACCAAAGGAAAACATCTCTGGCAAACAGTACACCTCAGCTCATTACTGAAAGATGTGGGCTGGTTCTCTGATGAAATTACTAACAATATTAGTGGTAACTAGAAAGTTATTTGTATGCATAAACAAATATTAAAGGTTCTTCAGATTTATATTTATAAAATTTTCGTCTGGTTTTATAGCAATAGTAACAGTACTATCACTAAAGTAATTGATTTATGAATTAGTAATTATTATTCTTACTAGTTCTGCAGCCAGCTACTACTGAAGATTTTTGCACTTTGGTGAGATGAGGCAACCAAAAATATGAATGGAAAAGGAAATCGACAGTTTTTCTTTTCTGGTAAAATTCAAGTTTCGTTAAATCAAACTAGATTTGACTATGGGAAGTTAGGAGATTTGAAAAATCCTTAAAGAAATATAAATATTCCTCAATACGAAACATGCAGGAACCAGTGTTCTTGCCAGCAGACAGACATAATCATCTGTCTCACCGGCAAGAACACTGTTTAAAAATAAACAGTGTTTGCTTAATGGCTCCATCCCATTGCCCCTCAGCTGCGGCAGGTCCAGAGGGAATCCTGCACGGGGGCAGCCACAGACCTGCGCTCTCCTACTAAAATGCAGCCAGGCACTCGAGCTGCTGTGGCAGCAGTGGTCTGGTTTTGTCGTTGTTTGCCATTTTTTACAGCATGGTGGACTTCCTCTTTTGTTTATTGTTATGAAAACTACTCCTTCTGAATGCTTTTGTTGTATTCTGCTGACTTTAGCTTTAAAGAGGCAATAGTGCCTTTTTCCATGAAATGCAAAGCCTGCAACCCTCTTTTCCCATGTCTACTATTGCTCTCACTGTCACAACTTCCGATACTATACGGTATTCACTCAGTCTACAGTTTGACTAGACTTCTTTCCTGAATCTTATCATGCATAAGCAGATAACCTCGCCCGTTAGTATAAGTGAATAGAGATTATTTTATTTTTTGTGCTTTCTTTAATTGTATCAAAATGCTTTTAAGACTGATATGCAGATGGATATTTATTGAATTTAGTTCAACCATCTTGAACAAACACATGTTTTCAAAGAATTTTGGTGGGTGAAGGAGTATAACCAAGCAAATGTTTTGTGTGCAGTAGTGGGTGAGAGACTGCTTCATGTGCACTCATCTCTTTTTTTAAATCAAATTTAATTTGAAATGCTATCTGTATATGAGATTTTATTGCCGACTAGATTGTTGAGACACTGTGGAAAACAAGACTGAACAGAGTTAAGAAGCAAAGTACAGGACTATCAAGCTTCTTGCAGGGAGGGGGGGGCTTTGGGCATTTTCTTAGTCATACAATTTTTAAGCTACCGCAGAACTTTACAGATCTCCAAGTTATAATTAAAACCACTTCTTCTAAATGATAATGCATCTGATTTTAACAAGAGCCAGAATGCAGAAGGCATTTTTTTTCATTAATTCACAGAAAAAACCCGAGGGTTTTCAAGTTAGTATGGAGTAGCGAAATTCAAAAAACCCAGGACATATCCTCCTTGGTACGGCCTTCTGGTGCATCACTTATGCTGATGTAAATGCTACCCTCAAAACCATCCCTTTTGAAAGTTACTGTGCAATCAGGGTGAAAATAACTGCATGGTAAACTACTATTTATCCCTACAATCATGCCCATTGTGAACTCCAGTGAGTTCACAGGAAATCACGCAATATCTCTGTCTGTTCCCTGAAGTGTAAAATTAGCATAATACCTGTTGATCCACTTGATAGGTGGATTTGAGACACACATACAGATACCTGGAAAGAAGTTGCTTTGAAAACACAAATCCAGATAACCTATCCCCAGCCTTAAATGCTGTCTAGATGATGTGTGTTCCTGTTCCTGACTCATCAGACCAACTAGACTCCATTCACTGTAACTTTGACAGTGGCCTTTTGCCACCACCGTAGCTATGACTTTTTCTGGGTTTGTATTTCCCCTGCCCTGTTTCTCACTGCTGTCATTTCTTCTCGGGAGGCAGACGCGACTCCTGAATTGTGTTTCTACTTTAAAGCTACTACCTGATTATTTTAAAATCTAGTTTTTCAACAGATTCTGAAAATTTCTTGAGAAGAAGAGGAATGGAAGTTGAAGTTTTTTATGTTATTTGAATGTCTTACAAACACAAAAGTTAGGGAAAGCATTGTCTTTCGGAATGTGTCAGTTTAAAATACAGTCTTCAAATATAGTGCAACTGGAAATTGTACACTAACAAAATTCTAGAACTTCTGTTTTTGAAAGAAATATTACTTCTCAGAGAATTCAGGATAATTTAAATGAAGTGTCCTTGGGAATGCCAAGTATATATTTGTATGTCAAAAACTCCTAACCAGAACAGGATTAACAAAAAGTCCTTATTAACTCAAGAGATAAAAAGATCAGCCAAGTATGACTTAAACCACTAAAGATGTAAAAACCAGACGTTTATCGTGGGTCATGTAGCTCATACTCAAACGATACGTAACACTCAAGGGTTCCAATATAATGATCATTAAATTTGCTTATAAGGAACTGACAGGTGCCTGCCTGAAACAAGGTGGTCAGCCTTGGGCTGACGGATTGCCTTACTACCCACCCCACTTAATTTTTCTGAATACATGGCTAAATCATCAAGGGACTGATTACGGGTCTGAGCCAGACAAAATACTTCCTAATTTTGTGACATGGCTGCCTGGCTTGAACGTTGCTTTTGCAATGACGGCTTTTGAACTGTAGTTTAACAATACGGACTAAACAGCGTAAAATGTCATGTTCAAGTGTCGCCCAGAGCTTCTCAGCCAGGGTTGCAAGGCCTCACAGTTCCCAGGAAAAACTTGCTTTTTGTTTCTTAATCTTTTTTTTTATCAGATTAAAAAACAGTACACATGTATACACGTGTGCTTGTGAGTGAGCATATGTGTGTGTGTGTGTGCACCTGCGTAGAGAAAAATTGTATATAACCGTACTGTGCTCCCCAGCACAATTTGTGCAACAAACATTATCTGTTCAGCCGTGTCTGTCTACACAACAGACACTCTGTCTGAGCAAAGACACTCACTGAGCAAGAATTAAGTTACCCTCCGTATGAAAAGCAATTTATTGATCCAGTCCCCGATAGATTCCCTTTTCACTCAATTTTTACCTACTGTTAGCAAAGCTTAGAGCTTTAAAAGGAAAATTCAATAACTGCTGCTCCTATTGGGTACTGTGTATCTGGAAGACCTAGAGCTTTAAAAGCATCTGAACTTATAAGAGTACTCCTACTCTGCACCAGAAGGAAAATAATCACCTCAAAAACCAAAAAAACAAAACACCAAAAGCTGTAGCTTGCTTCTTTAGCAGATCAGAAAAGCTGGATTTAAACCCTTACTTTTTCCGAGCCAATTGAGAGGGATGAATTTAATATCTCATCCCAATTCTTCAACAGCAGGCTACAAGCCATTTATTTCCCACACTTCATAAAAAAAAAAAAAGGACATGCTTCAGGCTCTGGACAAAACACCAAAAAAAGCTGAAATCTCAGAAATGTCTCCAGCTGCAGTTCTTTGAGTTGTATAACTGCTATTGGCTTTTTTCTTTGGAAGAAGTGTTCTTCAAAAGAAGAAAGTATGCTTCAAGTCAACAATGCCCTGATTTATTATGAAAACCTGTTTATGAAGCGTTCCTTACACCAGGAAGATTCCTGGTTTTCTGTTTGCTTTTAAAATGAGGCTAATACACTTTTGAAAGCTTTTGTGTCATCCTAGTGAGGCATATTAGCTGGGGTTTGGGAGGAGGCTCTCACTTTTTTCTGTATATGACTACTTTTTCCTCCTCCTCTCCCCCACGTCCAGGTGTAATTTTCTTCAGCATCCATTAGGTTTTTTCCTGTTCTTCCTTGATTTTTATTCTAACATGAGCAAATCAGGTGAGTGGTTAGAATTCCTGAACTTTACCTAAAATGCGTGGCAGGTTAGACTTGTGCCTTGGTTTTAGCAATTGGAACTGACAGTGCGCTTGCCCCTCTGTGGGGACCGGCTCTGGCATGGTGGTACCAGCACTGAGACATTCGTGCTGCCTACTGTGTTACCTGTGAGTAACCATTTGGTCGCCCTCCATGTAGTTTTTTCTTTCATGTCAGTAAAACAAACAATAACAACTTTCTTTTCCTTCTTCTTTACTGCTTTATTGTATTATTACTGCCTTAGTAATATCAGGTGAGTGGTATTGGCAGCTGTCTTCCCACAAATGCCAAAATACTAATTGGTTGCTGCCACAGGACAGTACAATGTTCCAATTCCCAAGACTCATCACATTCACGCCAAATGCGAGGACCTGTTAAGAGTAATACAACTTATTAATAAAACAGAGCAGTCATTAATGATAGATGGCACCAAGTATACATTAAGCGTTGATACACTCAATATTTACAATGAATTACATTCTTCCACAGTAGCAGTAATACAAGGAAGTTTATTTTGTCATGCTCAGGTTTCATAAAATAACATCTTCAAGTATAACTTCCCTATCCTCAGTAAAACAAGCAAGCTTTTGTGTGTTCCAGTACTAACCCAGAAAGCAGATCCTGAAGAGCATCTTAAATATATTGAGAGGAATAAATGATTGTATGATTTTAATACGATTTAATACAGGATACAGCAAAAGATAGAAGGCAGCATTTCCCAGAATTTCTTCAGCAAAGTAAGAGTCGCCAGAGGAGACACTTACTGTGTATATGATATTATAGCCTTTGGCGAATGGTGAAGATAAATTATGTGAGTTAACAGAAAACTGGGAACAGAGAATGTTTGATGGATTCAGAACAGGAGTTGAAGTTAAAGAATGACACATAGAAAGAAGGAAAGATTTCAGAGTACCTGGATATCAAAAGCTCATATTTAAAGGAATAAACTGACAGGAATTTTATTCCCAGTTCTGCCCTCAACTTGCAACATGACTTTCAGTTAGTTTCTTGACTTCTCTGTTGGGTCTGACATAATGGTGTGCTGGTTTTCTTGCAGAAAATGCCCATGAAAAAAGATTCCTTCCATTGAAAGGTTGCTTTGGTTTGTTTTTTTTTTGTTGGTTTCTTTTTTGGGTTGGTTGTTTTTTTTTATTTGAAACAAACAAACACCAAACCACCAAATGTTTTAAGTAAAAGTACTGAAAACTAAAAAATGTTAAAAATTCCAAATGGAGTTCCTCATTTGCATTTCCCATCAAGGATTTTCAGGCTGTATTTTCAAGGAATGCAAGAACTTCCCACAAAAATGTTTGCCAAAAAATACATTTTCCCATCAAAATTCAGTGCTAGTGGAAAAGCACAGAGCAAATTTGTCCAACCAACATCATTACATGACTACTCATCTATGTATTGTGAAGCAAGAGTTTTGAGTGCCCAGATGGATGTGGCTTTCAGCTAACCAGGTGGGCTGAATGACACGGACCCAGCAGCTTTGGAGCATGGGACACGGTCCCTGCTGAGGGTCCCCTCCATCTCTCTGCAGTCTCTCCTCAGCAGCATGGTATACCCTTGGATGCACCCATGACATGCCTTCTAAGAACACACAGTGCTAAACCAATTTCCTCTTAGCAACAAGTCAGCCCACGATTCCTTCCATAACGTTCATTTATCTTAATTCCTTTGCTTTTAATTAGTCCAAATGATTGCTCATTGCTTACTCACACAGCTCCTACGACCTCATGTGTAAACTGGCAAGGTAGTGACAGCGTATGTCTGCTCAGCTGACAAGGTGATGGACTTATTTCTGGATTCATTCAGATTGTAGCACATGTAATGACATACATCTGATAGGGATGTGTCGAACACTCCACAGTATCCATAGGTTAATTGGTACAGCTTGGAACAAAATACATACAAGGCACAGACAGTAGATCCCAGAGCCTGAGATCGAGTCCTTTACCATAAAGAACAGAAGTCACAGTTGTAGGATAAGTAAGGAGTAAACACTGAAGGCTGGTGCACAGAATTAGCTTTGTTCAACACATGGTTCATAGGATGTCCAAAGAGTCCCTTTGAAATGCTTTTCTGGCTCCCTCATTTCCTGATGAAGCCATCAAAACATTGCTAATTTCTCAGTTTCAACATTTGTTTCTCCTTCAAAGCGAAGTTCTTGGTTCTTTTTCTTTTCACCTTCCTGGAAGTTCACGTGGCACTGAGTTAATTTCTTTTTACTAATGCAGGACTGGTTTTGGGTGCTAGTTGTTCACACATCCCTCCTGAGGATACCTGTAATTTTCAGACAGTTGGTTTGGCTTTGACTGAGCCAAATTGCAGCTGCCTTACTGTTTTCCCAGGTTCACAGAGACTAAGGTCAGTTCCTGAGAAAAAGACAGACAGGGAGTGTTCCCAGCTTTCACTTTGCTTTTACACCCTTGGTACACAAATAAAACATGGATGCTAATTTATAACACCTCTAAAGTCATTCTGCTTGTTGTCTCGTTGTGCTCTCTATTGATTCTACTGGATCCAGCCCAGATAAACTCTTATTTCATGGCCACAGCTGCACAGTTTTCTCATATGGAGAAAGTCCTAGATGATAATGAGCTTGTTTCCTGTCTGTCTTGTGTAGTCATGTGCAGGTAAGTGGATACGAAATGCTGCTTTTCTGATTTAATATTTTGCATTTACTTTGGGGAGATACAAACAAGAGAAAGCACAAAGCAATGAAGCAAGATTAAATCATGAGGAAACGATAAATCTTGAATAGCTCTATGTAAACTATGTAAATTAACAAATCTAGAGCAATTACATTTATTGAAATAGCACAGGTTTGTGCTGACAGCTTCTTAAACATTTTTTCTTTATTTGTCATCAAATGTAACCTTTTCTTACTGGATAATAAACTTTTAAAGAAATTATTGAAAGGGCACAAGCCCAATCAAGCATCTGTGACCCCATCAATTACCTCTGATAATTGAAATAGAATCATAGAATCATTAAGTTTGGAAGAGACCTCAAGGATCATCTAGTCCAACTGTACCCATACCACCTATTACCCACTAAACCAGGTCCCTAAGTACCACACCCAACCTTTAAATAGTATGTCTCTTCCACAAGTTGCTGTGTTAAAAACCCTGCATGACAAACAGATCAAGAGCTCCATATTCTGTGACACACAAAAAAAATTAATCAGGCACTCTTTAAAAGAAATGTTTATTATAAACATTACTAGCCTTTCAGTTAAGCTTTTTCTGAACAATCTTGACTGTTTCAGAATATTACTTGGCCATTTCTATGCACAATAGATCAAGGCTTGGCATAGTTTAGATGAAAAGTCGTATGATGATTTACAGCATTTAAGTCATTATTTAGTTAATAGAAAAAATAGACTTTTAGGTAAAGGCATTATTTAAAAGAGAAAATAAAGACTTTTACATACATGCAGTTGGATACTCAAATTATTTGAACACAGCAATTTTTCAGCATGAGGAGTCTAGTACTGAAATGGATAATACTGAGTTTTCAAAAGCAGTCCTTCATAATCATAGAATCATAGAATCACAGAAGGGTTTAGGTTGGATGGGACCTCAGAGATCATCTAGTTCCAACCCCATTGCCATAGGCAGGGACACCCTACACTAGACCAGGTTGCCCAAAGCCCCATTCAACCTGGTCTTCAACACTGCCATGGATGGGGCCTCCACAACCTCTCTGGGCAACCTGTTCCAGTGCCTCACCACTCTCACGGGGAAGAATTTCTTCTTAATATCTAATTTAAATCTCCCCTCTTTTAGTTGAAACCCATTTACGCCTTGTCCTACCACTACACTCCCTGCAATGCTTGTTAACTTGTTAGCAAAGCTGGACACCTCAGTTCAACACTGGATGCCTTCCTTGTGAGCTGTAAACTGATGTTCATAGAAAGAGCTGCCTGGAGGCTTTTTTAGTATCTATTTACAGGTAGCCATGTAAGGGCTGTCCAAGAATCGTAAATGCTGCTATGACAACTCTGAACTTGCTTGCCTGCTTGCTAACCAACAGATGTGCTTCAGCATCGCCGCCCTGGCCCATGCCCAGCACTGGCAGGACTGAGCGACAGCATGTGAATTCCCAGCCAGACCAGCTCTTGTGCTTGTAACAGTTCCTTACTATATACAGATATGAAACATGATGGTATTTTTCAAGGCCAGGCTCAAGGGGGTTTGGGGTTGTTTGATTTCAGTTAGGTTGCAATTTGGCATGGTTTTTCTATATCTGTCTATCTGTCCATCCATCCATTTTGGTATACGATACAGTTAAGAAATAGAAGGCAAGTATTACTGGTGACTTTCCTGAGCTTTTATTTCTGTTCTGGTCACACAGCTTAATCTATCACTACTGATACTTCTCTTTATAGACTGTAAAGTAGCATTTCTGAAAAAAAGCAAAGAACTGCTTTATGATGCATTCTTTGTCCCATATTAGATACTCTTTGACTCATTTTAAAACAGTTAACACAGGTAATATGGCTTCTACTGAATCCTGGGATATGAGTTGGGAGCAAAAACCAAGAACATTTTCCAAATAAAGTCAGAGAACTCTCTGCTTTTATAATGTGATGGGTAGTGCTGAATATCAGCTGGATACACAACTTAAAATTATTGTGTGATTACAAACATAATATAGTAAATAAAGAACAGCATAACAAGGAAAGACATGGTATAGGCAAGTTACAAAATTTATGAGTATGCAAATCATAGATGAGAAGGAAAATACATGTAAAAAACTTTAACATTTAAACTTAGAATTGTTGTCCAAAGAATATAAAAAATATGACTAACTTATGAAGGAAGAAAACCTTACCTAAGTTTGGAGGCTAGATTTAAAAGGTTTGGGGGTATGCACGGATGGAAAACCTCAGCCTGAGCATAGTTTCAAGGCCAGAAAAACACCTTATTGGAATAAACATTTTTTTGCTACTAACATAAAATTAATCTATTTAGAGTAAATAAATCCCTATCTTTAATGTAAAAAGTTACCCATATATATAAAGATAAGATCCTTAAACTACCTTTGTGGTTTCTATTCTGGTTCATTTCTTGCTTCTGAAACATTTCATGTTTGATATTTCCCTATCATGTAGTTTCCTATTACTGTAACTAAAATGAAGTCAAATGTACACTGCCTATAATGGTTTCTCACATTTGCTAAGCTTTTACTTGTTTTGTTTTCTCACTGAATGATACTTTATACTATTTTCACATAATCTTATACCATTTAACACCTACAGTCTGACTAAATGAATGAACATCAAATAATAGGGTTGTAGCAGGAACAAACGCCGCGAGTGCAGGCTGCTCTGAACATCTGCTCGGGAAGCCATGCATTAAGGCAACTGATATAGAAACGCTGCCCTTCATAGGCCTGTCCTTTTGTAGTTGCCTCTTTATGTTTTCTACAGTATTTGCACCTTGATCTCTAGCAGGCTCACAGTTTTTCAAAGGTACTTTCACAGATCTATGGAACTGAACAGTGTGCAATGTACAGCACTAATACATTGCTCTCAAACCATATTGATTTCGGTGTGTTTGCGTGGTATAACTCATACTGACAGAAGTTCTTTGGATGTGCTACAAAGTCAGAGGGTTTCCAGTCATTTTTTACTCAAGTGAATACACGATATCCTTGCTGTGCCAAAAGATAACAGATTGTATCACACTAAATTGTAATGTTTGCATTTACAGTTAGGGCCGTAATATTGCAGTGGCACAACTAAAGGCTACAAGGTACATAGCTCTTGAAAAAGAAAATATTTCTATAGACTTTAAAATTTCATTACTTCTGCTACTACCTCAGGATCCAGGATTTGCTGTCCTGAGAGCTTCTTCAGATCTTTCTGAAAGGGTCTATTTTTCCTTTTTTATAAAGATTCTGAACACGACACAGAAGGAAGTTAATCAGAGCAGTTAATCCAATAACTTCATGTTTTGTCTTTTTCTATTAGCATTTCATATCTAGCAGTAACTGTCTACTAATATGCAAATGCGGAGTAGTTCATTTCCTACTCTTTAACTGACCATGATCTCTATGAACATATGCATGCTTATCAGTATAAATATGTACATTTTAGGCCTTGGCTTCACACAACAATGAAACCAAATATTTACAAAATATACACAATAGAATCCTCCATTTGTTAGTGGGATTTATGTTTAATACTAGTATGTAATAAATTCATGTGTCAGCATAACCATTTGCTTGCACTTTTAAAATGCTCAGGATTAAAAAAAAAAAAAGGAAAATCATTACTCTTCTCTCATAGATGAGAGAATAAGGCTAACAATCATGTCTAGAAAAAAGATGTGCACCCAACTCTGAGAATAGGTGACCACGAGCAAAAGTGAATTGTGTGGGAAGGTGGAAGTTAGGCTCAGTCACAATCATAACATGTAGAGTAAATTACAAAAAAAAAAAACCCCACCCAAAAAAAACAAACAAAAAACCCGCCCAAGAAAAACCCCCAGAAAATTCCAGCTTCATCTGTTGTATTTTCTTAATATAAACTGTGCCACACCCTTTACCTGAATATTGTTCTGCATTAGTGCAAAGGGCTTTCCAAATTCGTGAGTTTTTTGGTCAATTATCCTAAATGATTAAAATATCTGCTGGGATGCCCCAGAAGAATATACTATTTTATGGACACAAGTTTTGCATATGGATATGAATATGAACATAGAAAAAGTATGAGAAATCCACTACTGACTCTGAAGCAGATAATCAGCCTTATATTGAAAGCTGTTTAAAACAAACAAACAAACAAACTCCACAACTTGATCTGCGAATCTTTTGACTACATAATTCCCATAAAATTAATTATACTGCAAATTCAGAAGAATGGAACTTTAGCACTTACAGGTTGTTCACGTTGCCTTTTTTATTCAGACCCCTCAAAATAGATAGAAAATATTAATTTATTACAACCCTGATCTCATCAAACCCTGGCTTCACCTCTTTCCATCTTAACTTTCAAGAGACTGCTCTTCCTCCTGGGAGCTCTAGTCCAGGAGCGAGGATTTTGCAGGGGCGCTTGGAAACAACTTCAGCCATAGAGATCAACCTTTCCCTATGGATAATTTCGTCTTGAATGTAAGAATCTCAGGGGAATCACCAAATCCTTTTCCCACACTGCTGAACTGCAGGGATTTTGCTGCAGAGATGGCACCTGGCTATACCTCAGGGGACTTCTATGAGAATTTGCTAAGACTCCTGATGATGAAGGCCAACCATTATTCTCTTTATTTTTTTCAGATCTCAAAAGGACTGTACTTATTGCTCTCTAGTCTGCAGCATGACATGCTCTATTGAAGTGATATGACACAGAAATACACATTTTCCTATATTGAGTGAATTGGAAAATCATGTGGTTTTAATTATGTGTAAAAGGACACTACAGCAGCTGGCACTACAAAGCATATGAAAAGACTTGCCTTGCTTTGGCTTTGCACTTGGAGAATCAAACAGTTAAGTGCCTGCTTTTCTACAGTGAGTGATGAATGTGAATTATGTGGATTGGAGAAGGCGTGGGCTTTTAAACACAGGCTCTTCCCATTTCGCTTTGGTGCTGCCGGGTGGCTGCTAATTTACTCCTGCTCTATTGCCTGTTTCTGGATCATTACTAAAACTGTGTTAGTCATAGACTCCCTGAGATGTTTTACAACATTTCTTGAATAACAGACAGCTGGTGTACAGTGAGAGCACACCATACAGGCTCCAGTGTTTCTTATACTCACTTGTACGCTTCTGGGCAGGGGATGGTGAAACACAGAAGCCTGCAGAAAATCTCAGAGGGGAAAGAAGGAGGTATCCCCAGAGTGGGATTTCCACCTTCCTGTTGTTCTGTAAGCTGCTCTGGTCCGAAAGAAAAAGAGCAGGAATCGCAGGTGCCCAAGTGGCAAATTTCCCTCCCCGGATTCTCTGCTCTGGCTTCTGTGATGGAGAGGCTAAGAAGCAGTGCTAAATGTGCTCAGTTAATATTTCTTGAAGATGTGTGAATTTGTCTCATGAGTTCCATGATACTCATTTTAGGAGGGCACAAACTTCCACTCAGGCTTCAGCTTCCCAGCAATCAGCGATAGCCTCACTCAGATGAAAGGGATACTGTACAGGAGCATTGACGATCGGGATGGGCAAGCAATGAACATTAACAGAAAATTAATATTTTCTGTGTTTTGCCATGGTTTGGCCTCAGCCTTTGGAAGCATATACAAGCAACTTTCCCATTACCCTCTACTCAATTCATGGATAGACAAATCAAACCAGGTTTGAATTTTCCATGTTTTTTTCCCTCCTCACTGTAACTCTCAGATTCTCACCTATTAGAAACCAGTAGCACTTACTAAAGCTTGTCAGACTTGAGTTCCCTTCAGCATCCAACATCACCACTCACAGTTAGCACTACCATGCTACTATGATACTATGGAAATGGAAGATGTATGCAACTGCTAAACAGCTAGTATTATTTACTGTTATTGAAACTATATACCCTTCAAGATCTGTGCATATCAACCTTAAGGCTCTAGAAATGAGTCACGTTTTTTATCATATTTGTATAGTTTCATGTACCATGTTCTGGGTACTTATATGAAGAGTTTCCATGTTTTGATAATTAATCTGATGTTATTACAGAACACTTTGCTGAAGTGCTGGAATCGTGGCTAACATTGCAGCCACAAAACCACAAACTGGCTACACATACACTTTGTAGGTTTTTTCATTGTTTCTAACAAAAATAATGGTAAGTTAATTATTAAATATAAGAACTAGCAAACACATACTCTTTGAAAAATTTCCAGGTCAATGATCAAAAAATACCTGCACCCTAAAGGTAGAGTTGCATGAATTGGCACAGTGCTGATTTCTCTCTGTTGCAATGTGAAGAAGCATCTTTTCCAGCTCATTTGATACTCCGCTGAAGAATTTCCTCAGTGTATTCTCTATACAAGAACCGGATTCAATCAATTTCCATTAGTGAGAAAGCTGTCTCTGAAAAAATAAACCCACCGTGTTTTAACTCACCATAGCAGAAACAGCATTTCATTTTTTTAAACCTGTCAAAAATGAAATTCATGTTGACTTAAGCAGAATAAGTAATTCAGGTGTGGAGATACTAAGCATAGGTGAATGGGTATTCACATGTAGACTATGCCAAAATTAACTTTTGGTCCCTCAAAATAACTGAACTTCATTCTTCTAAGGTGTTTTCCTAAACAGCATCAAGTAAGCCAGTAGATGTGCTGGCTTTTCCCCATATACTACATACACAACACCATAGGTGCTTCTCCACATGGGTCCCCCAGCAGTAACTTTAAAGTCACCCAGAGAGAGATGGCAAGTTGACCTTGGCCAGCTGCCAGACACCCACCCAGCTGCTCTCTCAATCCCCTTCCTCAACAGTAAAGGAGGAGAAAATAAAATTAAAAGCTTACAGGGCAGGACAGAGAGATCACTCACCAATTACCCTCACGGGCAGGGTGAGGGTTTGACTTGGTGAAAATGAATTTTATTACCAATTAATAACAGAGTTGGATGGTAAGAAATAAAGACAAAAGCTAAAAAACATCTTCCTCCGACCCCTTGCCCTTTTTCCCCAGGATCCTTCACTTCTAGCTCCTCCATCTCCCAACCCCAGGGAGCACAGGGAGACAGGGACAGGGATTGTGGTCAGTTTATGGCAGCTCCTCTCTGCCGCTCCTTCCTCCTCACGCTGCTCCCTGCTCCAGCCTGGGGCCACCACGGGCGGCCGTCCTTCAGGGTGAGCCTGCTCCAGCCTGGGCTCCTCATGGGCTGCAGGTCCTTCAGGGCATGTCCACTTGCTGTGGCGTGATCCACCCCAGGGCCACAGGGGAAACCCTGCTCCCGCACCTGGAGCACCTCGTCCCCCTCCTTCTGCTCTCCCCTTGCTCTTCACACTGTTGTTTCTCAACATTTAAAAAAAAATTAAAGTGTTTTGCACTTTCTGAAACACCCTTTTCCCAAGGAACCAACAGCGTGGTGCCCTGCAGTGGGGCTGCTGGAGCCGGCTGGATCTGGCAGTGCCCGGCATGGGGCAGCCCCGGCCTCTCCTCACAGAGGCCGCCCTGCAGCCCCTCCGCCAGCACCTCACCACCCACACCTCACATGAGAGGTAAAGAACTAAACGCAGAGTTTGACACATCTTACAATTGCGTGACCTATTCTAAAAAGTGTTTGAAGAACATTAGACAGAGTTTAAAGGGATGCGGCTGTCTACGTACTCTGAGGTAACGGAGCTTGGCCTACACATTTCTGGCGTGCATTGAATGTTCACACAATGCACTGGAATACTTACCTAATGTTTATTTTTACAACTTAGAATCAATTAAAATACGTACTTTGAGATCTGAACCTTACCAACTTGAATAATCTGAAAGATTTTCATCAGTTTAAAGTATTTGGTCATAAATGTTTAAAAATTTATGTCAAGCAACACGATCTGCCTCTGATTTCTGCCCAGCCAACCCTCTCCCTACTTCTCCGTTACCGTGTCACCATCTACATCTGATTGATGGCACTTTAGTGCTTCAAAGCCTGAGATAAATGATCAAGTTCCCATGTCTTGGTCACTTGATTTTGAAGGAAGGAGTGTGATTTGAATTGTGGAGGTTAAAAAAGGAAAATATTTTTCTTGTCTTACAATTGCTGAAAGGTCATTCTTGAGCACAAGTGGTTTAAATAATTTATCGTGAGCTACTGAGTCATAACAGAGTTACTGATCTGTCTTTTACTACAGTGACATTCTTTTTTTTTCAACTCCGTATTTTTTTTATTCCACAGAAGGATTAAATAGCTCTTAATCAGCAGTAACCAGAAATGTTTAAGCACACTGTAACTGCGTAATAATCCATCAGATCTGTACCTTTTATAGTGTGACCAACAGAGAAGTGCTTTGATGAGACTACATGCCTGAAAGAAGTGTTTTGCTTGGGAACAGCATGCCTCAGTCAGCTTTGAGTGCATCATTTATTTTCTAAGTAGCCTCTGCACACTCACTTTGCAACAGGAGATGATTTGAGACTCCAATGCTGATCCACTTTTTGCACTGGAACTGAACATCTTCCTACCTCATTAAACTTGTCTTCTGTTGTACGCTTCATTGTTCTGGGCAGTCTAAGAGGGTTGATAATTCTCATGGCTACTAGCATTTTACAACTTTCATATTGTCTTCAAGGCAAACACCAAATATCAAAATATTTTTGTTTTCCTGTTCTAAGAAAATATTTATATGTACTGAAGACATTCTAGATCATATTCCCTGAGAGAATATGGAAATTTGGCCCCTTGAAAAGTGCATCTACCAAAATGTCTTTCCAGTTTCTGACTACTTTGATTGGAAAGCCTTCCTTCACAATAACTGCAGATGCTTCTAGTTGGTATGTAAAACAGAATACCTTTTCTCAAGAAAGACTGCACAGTCCTCCTCTTCCCTCTGCCTCTTTTTCCCTGTCTCTTCTTTAGACCCCAAACAACAATTAAGGAGAGGAACTATAATCTCTGCAGGAATTATGAGTGAGTGAATCATGAATTTCTCATTAGGAGAAAAAGAATTTCTGTAGTTCAAGGAATGAGGAGGAGTGTAAAATTTTCATGGAAAATAAAAAGTAGAGGAGAAAAAAACCACATAAAAATGGAAAGAAAACACGGGATCTTGAGATTAAGCTGTTGGACTACATGCAGAGCTAGCCTCTATGTTGGTTGTGTTTTCATGACATAGCCTGGTTGAGGACAGAAATTCTTGTGAGCCCCTCTGCATGGACACGGAGCCTGTGGGCTGCCACAGATTTACACCCTTCCAGCTCTGCAGCCCAATCACCTCTTCGAGCCCCCGTGGTCCCTCCTCCTGCAGTTTCCCCTCACCTGTCCTGCACAGTGTGTCTTGCCCAGGCTGAGCTGGGCCATCGTTAGGAGTCTGTGCCCTCAGCACAGAATATACGAAAGGTAAAACCAAGCAAGATAAAAGAATAAGGGAAATCATAGCACTGAAAATGAGCTATGGAAAATCTGGTTTTAAAAGGGAAAAGCTGCTGCTGCAGGGAGTGTACACTCAGTTTGTACTTCTGCTGGGCATTAACAGGTGCTGGAGAAGGAAGGTGGTGTATATATGTTTTTGTTGTATTACATTAAGAAAGACAACTTCATTTCTACTTACTTAACTCAGATCTGCTATTGCTATTGCATCGACTTCAGAGTTTGGGAATAATGACATTAAGCTTACAGAGGTCTTGAAAGAATGAATTAATTGTTTTGGAAGTGTTTCCCATTATGTGAAATCAAAGTGTTAGAAAAATCAAATCATTAGGTTACCAAATAATAGGTGGAAACTTGAATTTCAGTTGACTAGAACAGTTTTATGCAGACAAGGCTCCATCTGAACACACTTTTCTGCTGGTATTTGTTTTTCTCGCAAACAAACTGTCACATATTATATCCAATGATGTTTGAAATAATCTATCAATTTGGAAAACTGTGAACCACTGTTATCCTCATTGGGCATGCTCTGAAACCATTATGAAATGTGAATGAAACACTATTTTTTAGATGTTTTAAACTGTAGAAAACTGCATAAATTGTACCTCGTTTTTTCAGATGTGCTTAGTAGTTGGCCTTAGTGACAACCTCGATCATCAGCCATTAACATGATTTTGATTTTGCTTGGACTGCAAGGATCTCCTGACTCTATGGAGGAGTGCATGGTTTGCACTGATTTACATGATGGAAAATCAGATAAAATGCAGCATGACTAGATTGTGCCAGACTAACTTGATCTCTCTTTTTTAAACAAGATAAATAATTTTCTTGACAAGGGTGATTCTGCAGATTTGATCTATTTGGAGCTCAGTAAAGCTTTTGGCACAGTGACACACAGGGAATTGTTAGTTAAGCTGAAGAGGATGAGGATTAGAACAAGAATGTCAATACAGTGAGGCACAGGCCAAAGGGGAGACAATGAGGTGTGTTGTGCTGACGAACCATTGGCCTAGATGGATACTGCTGGTGAAATTCCTCAGGGAGCAGCAGTTGCTCAGCCTTGGCCAAAGGGAGAGATCTGCCAGCTGAGGCTGTTGTGAGATGATGCCCAGAGGTGCTGTCAATGCTGATTGACAAGTATCTGGTGATCGGACAGAAAACATGGAGTGACCATAAGGTCACAGTAAGGCATAATGTGAGAAATACAGCGAGGGAAAATAGGACAATGCATGCCGGAGCTAAATACAGGGATTTCTGCCATGAGCTAGGTGTTATCACCCGGAAACAGAAGAAGCAAAAGAACAGCTTGTCAATATTATTTGGCCAGAGGTTAACTATCAGTCAGCAATGTGATGGAGTGGTGAAAATGGCAAGGGATGCCAGCTTACAGTCCAGGGCACTCACACCATTTCCCAGCTCTTTCTAACTGGTCCTATTTAGTACCTGCTCTAAAACTGGTATATAATTTCACCCATAATGAAGAAAACTCAACTCAAAATTACAGATGATAGACAAATGCAGCTTGGATAAGCAGAAGAGATAAGGGAGGAGCCGTGTCACAAAACAAGACTTGGAAAGCACAGGTTTAGCCTCGCAAAACTACGGAGGGCGCTTTATGAAGATCTTAAAACACAGGAAAATGGTGAGCTAGCTCAAGTCATGACCAGTATTGTCAGGAAAGACAAATGAATATAAAGTATTCAGAAATAAATTGAGGCTTAAAATTAGAAGTTCCTAACTATTACAGACATGAGGTTCTGCTTCCAGAGGAGGAAAATCGGAGGGAGCAAAAAGTAAAAGATAATGATCTGAACTTCTGAATGAAACTACGTGATTACTGATTCCATGTGATGAATGACACCACGGATGAGGAAGTGGTGTTGCCCAAGAAGGTCCTTCAAGGATAACTTCAAGGAGCGCTCAACAGAGATAACTGAGTTGATTTCCTAATGAGCTTGTTTGGATCTTACCTGCAAATACAGAACCACAAAGCATCCACAGGATGACTGCACAGACTCTGGGAACAGCAGTGGTACGCACATAGGCATGGAAAGCACAGGAGGCTGAGGATGCAGAATTGGCACCAACAAAGACAAGGCTGAAAATTCAGTGGTCCTCAATGTGTAACAAAAACGGTGCGCTGTGCATCAGCTTGTCCAGTCATCCAACCACATGGTACCCTCTTGTACGTCCCCAGCTTTCTTGCAGCGCTGTTCTCTGTGAGGGCTGGCCTGCTCATCGGGACTTGGTCTTGATCCTCCAGGATGTCCCACGCGGCAGTTAAGTTCTACATTGTTCAGTGAGAGGAGAAATAAATAAAGACATTGAGAGATGTGCAACTTTTGACGCCAGATTTGTTTCTTATTCCCACAGATAGCTCACGAAACATAATAAAGTAATATTTCCTAGTTAAAAAAACAAAACAACAGTCTTCCATTTAATTTTCACCTCTGACCCTTCTTAAGAACTTACTGTAAAGACCTGTATTACACCCAGGAGGTGTGCTATGTAGGTTTGAACCTCTGGTCTCTGCTCAGCCAAAGATCTTGTTGAAGTCAATGAATATTTCTTTGTGAAGGGTATTATTTAGCAGCGTCACTGCAAAATTTATTCCCCTACCTTAGGCTTCCCTAAACAGTTCCTTGACTGTCTTGACACTCTACTTCTTTATACAAGACATTATCCAATATGTGTTTTCTAGGATCATTGATTTTAATGTGTATACGCTTGCTTTAAAGGCTCATTTTGCATGACTCAAGGTTAAATGTATTTATGTTACACAACTGTACTAGGCAACTGGGCCCTGATTTATAAGCTATTGGTATGTGTCTTAAAGCAAGGCAAATTCAAAGCCTAGCTGGTCTCAGCTTGCTTTGAATCTTAAACATCCCCCCGTAAGAGACAAAGAGGAAAAGATGGTCAAATTATCCAGGATTTTTTTTTTTCAGCTACAGCTTCAATGGCATAAAACACCATTTCTAATATAAACTTAAAAAGCAGAGGTGCATCCTGTGCCCTCCACCTCCAACATGCAGGGGCGCTGAGCGCTCAGCAGCTGAGGTGCAGGAACTCCAAGGATGACCCACGCCCTGAAGGGTGACCTGAGAGGACGCAGTCACCGGGACTTTCAGCTGCTCTGAAACCCCAGCCCAGTGTTACAGGCTACAGTGTTATTTCTGATGCTATTTTCAGACGCAAGGTAAACGGAAAAGCATAGATGGGCAGTAAAGCAAACCTATGCAGAGCTGAAGAACAGAGGAATCTTTGCACACCAAAAAGTCTTGGTTTTTTACGTGCAAGATTTTATTTATTTATTTTTTTGCTTGTCCGTCCCACAGGTATTTTCAGGGCATTATAAATTACTCATTGAATTCATTGTAGAACAGCAGGTTCCTGATTTATTTTTTAAGTGTTGAAAATTCAGTATCCAAAATTTTATATATTTTTTTCACAGACTGGCCACAACTACTTGTCACTAAGGATTGTATGGCGTGTTCTGTGAAGATCCTGGCATCACGGTGTAGGACACAGCCCCGCACGCCAGCGACCGTGGCCCGCGGCTGGCACTGGAGCAGGGCGAAGGGTGAAGAAGACCCCCACCACCTAGGGCTGGCGGCGTTTTGGGAGCAGAGGAAGGATCTCTAACGAGCAGGTAATCCGTCTTCACCGAATGTGTAAGGCGAGAAACAGACCCCAAGTTTCTAAAACTTTTTTCTGAATAATTGAAATATTATTATTTATAAATTTAACAGAGAATTACATCCCTCCGAAGTATGTACTGCTGTTTTATTTATATTTTCCACAGCAGCAGTTTGTAAACTTTTGTATTACATGTAACCAAGAAATACACCAGCAGGCAAACAGAACACACCCTGCTCCCTGCGCCGTAGGAACTTTACAGCAAGCAACGAGGGCTGCAAAAACGAGTGCTAAATTCTGAACTTCCTTTATGCTGAAGGATTTCAAGTTAAATTTATTCGTCTTTTATGGCAGAGGAAGCACGTAAGTGTGAGACACCTCAGTTTGCTGTAATAATTTATCACATGCGTTTACAGGGTCTTTTAAAATGCAAAGGATTTCCTATGTTCTTCTGGTTCAACACGTTTTAACTGTGCCCAGGCATACACTAATACATCATTTCACTTTCTGTGAGTTCGTAGCACGCCCCGGATAGCTGAAAGGGGAGAATATTTTAAGCAGGTCTTTTGAAAGATTGCTAGAAATGAATCAGTAGCACATTAATATATATTGCGGAGCTGTATGATGATCTGTGACGCGGTTGATGTTATATGCTCCGTTAAGAGGCATATTTAATATGCAACGGAGAATTATTTACTTTCCACAAGCAGGACCACAACCTTCAAGCAACAGCTGCTCATACATCTCAATTAAGGCCAATAAAAAGATACCAATAAAATAAAAAAGAAAAAAGGAGAAGAAACCATCGCAGACTCGTGGAAGACTTCCCTACATAATCTCATTTTCTGTGAGTCATGCCTACTTCGCAGGCACTTTGCAACTGCAGGGGATGGTTTCTGCAAACCTCTGTTCTGACCTCCCCGCACCCCGAGGCGGGGGCCCCGGGCAGACCCTTCCCGCGCACCGCCAACCCCCGCAGCGTCCCACCGGCTCAGGGACGCTGCGGG
>VWZZ01005876.1:287479-311302 GCA_013399095.1 Psophia crepitans | reverse complement strand
GAGGCGAGGTGCCGGCCGCCCCGCTGTGAGCGCCCGTGGGCTCGTCCCTCCGGTGGGCCGGTGGGATCGGGAACTGCGGCCGCACGCCCGGCCGTCCCGTCCTGCGGCGACTCTCACCGGGAGCCCTGGAGCGCGGTCCGGCGTGCCGCCGGCTACCGGGCTTGTCCCGCTGGGGCGGTACGGGGGTGCGCAGCGGTGCACGGCCTCGCACCCCCCGGCCGGTCGGTGCCTCCGCAGCGTCCCCGCGTACTGTGCGCGGTGTCTTCTCCTTTCGGGATCAACGCGGTTCCCCGGGGCTGTGCTGGAGCGCGGGCTGTCGTGCGGATGGAGTTTGGGAAGGCATCAGTGGGCAGGGTGTGCGCTGCCAGCGCACCCACAGGAGTGTCTGAAGCACAGCCCAAGTATTTGCTGGAAACTCCAGCCAGCCGTGTTCCCTTCGCCGTGTAAGTGTCCGGGCAGAGAAACCCGAATGGGCTCGTGCGTGCGGGGCTATGGATCTGCTTGCGTGGGTTTGCGTACTGATTAACAGGCTTCTGATAGTCTGGGATTACTTTTGGAGAAATACAAATCCCAGCAAATATCTGCTGACCATATATAGAAGTAGTCACAGCCAGAAGAACTGTAACTTCAATATCGCTGACACACATCAAGAAACTTTAAAAAAAAAAAAAAAAGGCAAACAAAAGCTGGGATATGTCCTGAGGATGTTTTTGCCCAAGCAATGTATTTTGCTGTGTTTACATCCTGCACTGACTGAAAGGTTCAAACTTTTTTTTGTTTACATACCTATACACCTCAAAGTCGGTGAATGATGTATTGATTTTATTACGTCTGCTTGTGTATATTCAATCTGACAGTGTTTGGTTTGCTTACTTGTGTTGGACCGGGACTGCAGCAGGTAACACTGCTGTTTCCAGAATGCAAGCCCGGTTTGGTGGCTTTCAGAAATGTGTCTCAGCATGGAAGCAAGCTGGTCCTCGTACGGCAGCAATTCTCCATGGCATGGAAGAAGTATTGCAGGATTTTCTGTTGTTGTGTGTCCTAAAAAGTTTTCATGTTCCGGGTTTTTTATTTTTGGGGTTTTTTTGTTTTTTTTTTTTTTAATTTGCCTTTGTATTTTAGTACATCTGTTATTATCAGAGCTTTTATGTGTACATTATTGCCCTGTAGAGCAACATGAAGATTACATTTTCTAGTGCTGAATCCCATAAGAAGTAATGTGTGTTTAGTTTGGTGCTGTGTGCATGTTAACGAGGTAACTTCAGCTTCAGGGAAGAAGAATCAGTTTACTTGAACTGAAACACTGAAAAAACATTCTTTTGGACTGTTGTGGATATAGCAGTTTTGCTGGATTTTAGTAGCAAAGCAATGAAATACTCCAGGGATAATACAGTATGAAATGCATCTGAGTTGCTACCAGCTATATCAAAACAGGTTGCAAGTTTTCTTCTTTTCTTCTACCAGCTACACTCTGCCACCCAACCCAGAAATTCAGTTTTGTATCCTTTAACGTTTCATTCAAAAGAAATAGAACTTAATTTAGTACAGAAACTGTTGTGAGGTGCAAATCCATGTTGCTTTAAAGTAGATGAATAGTAACTTTCTGGAGGGACCTGACTGCATATCATGTAGCTGTGTATTGTCAAGGGCAATCCATTTTTTCTGTTTCTGAAAGAAACTTAAATTTTATCTTACTCGTAGTAATATAGTCTTATCCAACAGTTTATCAATCTACTTTAGAGTAGCAGTCTTAGAAGTAGGTTTTCATGGTGAAAGCCAACCGTGACCATATGAAACATCACAAACAGTGCTCAGTGGTGTCTTAAATTACAGGTCTAAGTATTAGTGTTAAGGATTAAAATGCTTGGTTAATTTGTAAGCTGGTTTGAAAAATTGTCATGTTTATGACACTTCTCATTCTAAGGCTATAGTTGCTGCTTTAAAACTATCCAACCTCCCTTTCTGGCATTACTATTTAGCGTGAAGTCTTAGTGCTATGAATGTTTTCAGGGTGAAATCTTGAAATGCTAAAGAAATAGCTTGTGATGACTAAAGTTGAAATTTTTTCTACATACATATTACATCATGGTTCTTATGTTCATACCTTCCTTCCTCCCTCAGTCTCGATTTTAGCAGGCAGAAAGCCTAAACGCATGCTTTGTGCTGGCAATTACTGTGCTTACGCAGTGTTACGTGACTCGAAGGGGAAGGGGCGCAAAAGGTGCGTGACAGTAGAAGAAAGTTCAAAGTGATCTGGATCACCTTATTTATTTTTGTCCATTATCATATTATGGCTTGTTTGCCATTAAGAAGAGGGTGTACTCTGAGCAGGTGTGGTGCTCTGAGGATGAGACAAAGTATCTGGGAGGTATTTGAAGGCAATGAAAGCTCTGCTCAGTACAGGTACACGCGTGGCTGCTGAGTTTAGTACACAGTGTCATAGAACAGTTTACTGATATTATTAGTATCCTTTACTGTAGTGGCAACTTTTCATTTAATGAAGACATATAATTAGGCTTTAAAATAAGGAGCAGTATGGGTAAGAATATGTGGGGGAGGATATGCAATGCCATCTCTATCAGTATCCTCAGCTATTTTTAAGTGCCTTAGTTTGTGAATATGTAACAGATGTTTAAATGGAACTGTGAGCTTGGAATGAAAAGAAAGAGCCTGGTAACACCAAAAGTAGTCTGTGTTGCAAATTCATACAACCTCCATGACTTCATTCTATGTCTTTCTTCAATAGAAGAACATCAGTTCTGCTAGACTGCATGGCTGCTGTAACGTGTGAATCTGTCGGTTAGGGGTGCTGGGAGCATGTCTGTCAACTACACCTCCAGACACACAAACTGTGCCTCTCAGTCCATCCAAGAGTATTGTAGAGTATACAATGCAGTATGTTCCTGCTGATGTTGGGGTGCAAAACAGAATAAATTAATTCAGTATAAGCCTGGAGTGCTGTATTTAGATCAGGACTTCATGCTCATGAGTGGTTTATGTCTTATTTTTGTTCTTGGATGGTAAGAGCATGCTGCAACCTTTCTTCTCCTTGTGACTTGGTTGAATGCAATTGGAACACAATCTTCTCCATGCAAGCCTGGCTGGGAGATTCAGTGAGAGCAAGGAAAAGCCATTCTCCTGATTATAAACTGTTGAAATTACTGTGTGTAAAATAGGAAGGGATGGAAGATTAACCCTCTCACCTCTTCTGAGTATGCGGTTTCACAGTGAAGGCATCAATTAGTGTAAAGGAGGGTAGGCTTAAGTGGATTTCTTCATTAAATGCTTGCAAATTGAAGGCAAGGTTTTCTGTGTGGTTGGAAAAACAAAAGATGTAATTTATATTACAAGTGATAAATATTCAGTTGCTGAAATAAGCTAGAGGCAGTTTGATACTTCTGTAAATTAATCTTGATGGAGATAGTTACAGAGAAATATTTAATAATACAGCTACAGCATGGATTATAGGAAAATGTTTTCCTGGATATGATTCGAAAATGCAACCACTTGTCAATGCCATTAGTTTCCCCCTCTGTTTTCTGTTCTTTCCTTTTGAAGTTGGAGTAAACAAAACCCTACCTGTTTAATTTAGAAAACTTTCCTGCAAGCAAATTCAGGGGTTTGTTCATTTAGCCAGATGCAATGCAGCAGTGTATCCACAGTATCACAGAGCTCCATGCAGACCAACCATCTGATAATTTGCCTGGTCTCTGTTGTGAGCCTCATGCCAGGAGGCTGTGGCTGCTCTGCTAGTTTGGAGCAAGTTCTTGTCAAGGTAGTGAATGTGACTGGGGGATTCAGGTTGTCCAGTTACATTCAACAGTTGATGGAATTGTGCCCTATAATGAGTATTTCTGATTTTTTTTTTTCTTTCCACCCCTGCATGAGAAGGCAGTGTGATAATGTGTAAGAATAATCTTTTACCGTGCGTAGATGATAATTTGTCCTTCTGCATTCCCAGTATTTTCCCGTGGAAAAAAATGAACATCTGACTTTTTGTATTATCATGATTTCCCTCTTATTTCCTCAATCCTCTACAAATTTGTAAATTTGGGGGAGATTAGATTAAAAAAAAAAAAAGTGCTTGGAATTTGTCACATGCCTCTGTTGATGTTCCTCAATTCTGATAAAGAAAACATTCTAATCTTGATGCCTGTGGCTGGCTAAGGTGTTTTGTACAGTGGTGTTTGCCTACTTAGCTCTGGCTGTGTTCATGAGTGCTGTTCTGTCCATTACTACCTTCCTTGACAGCATTAGATCTATGGGAGCCAGATGCTGAGGACTCTTCATGAGCTGTGGACCTCCATTTGAGATGTAAAGGGACCTCTTTCTAGGTCGAGTCTACAGTTGTGATGATGTGTGGTCCTGCAGCCTCCTTATTCCTTACCTAAGCAGGAGAAGGCTTCTGCAGCATTTAGGGTTAGTGACTTTCAAGAAACCTTCCCAACATTACTGCAGGAAGGTCTCAGGTATCCTCTGTACCATCTAAATGAAATAACCCTACAGTTTTGAAGGGAAAAAAAATGCTATATATCATCCACAAGATTTATAAAATAGCTCTGAGGGGCAATCTGCCACTAGCCTACAACTCCATCATTTCATTAGGAAATAAGTAAATTTACTGAGTTCAGTAATTAAGTGGGTTTCTAGCAGCAGAAAATACATTAATAAGGCTGTCAAATCATAATTTTTAAAAAAATCTTACTAAATACATACTGAAGAAGCAAGGCATATCACTTTCTTCAGCACTGCATTATAATCAGTTACATAGAGCCACACTATTCTTTGTAGGATTGAAATAGCAAGTAGAGTCTAAAGAAACAATGACAATTCTCCTTAAAACCTTAAATACCTTGTAGAAGGTACTGGGCTGCAACAAGACCAAATAGTGTGGTGAGATAATAGCAGACTTAGTGTAGAATATTAATTACTTCTTTTGGTTTCATATGGCCTGAAAAACACTTGCTGGCTCCATGGGTGTTACTCAGGAATGAGAGCAAGCAGGTCATTATCTTGAAGTGACGTATTTGTATTCACTAAAAATGCAGAAGAAAGGTCTCTGCAAAACGCTGAAAGAACAGTGTCAAATCTGTACAGAAAAGTATTTAATTCCCCCTCCTTGTACTCATGTAAAGGAGCTTGTCCCACAGGGTGCCGTTATATATGAAAGCAGACACATCCCTGCGCTCTCGTAGGGCTTCCTGAAACATAGCAGAGGCTGGGTCCATCTTGGGGTATTAAGGCAGCAAGATTCACGCTGCAGGTACTGAAGCATGAAATATTTATTATGTGTATAGAATTTGATTACATGAAAGGCTTAGTTTTATAGCTGCAAGCTGTATATCGGTCACCTATGCAAAACCTTATTGGGTTTTTCTTTTTTTTCCTTTTTTTTTTTTTTGTCCAGAAGCCTTTTAGCATGCTCTTATGTTTCTCTAGTAAAAATTAATAGTACTAATTGCCACTTCTTTTTATCATTAATTTCTGAATCAACACAAAGTATTGCTATAGCAACAAATCCTTTCGAACTTCACTGCAGACAATTAGTAGGAGAATTCAATCTCAGTATGTAACAAGCACAATAGTAAGAACTATTCAAAGGATTAAGGAACTTTCTTTTAAAAAGAAGGGGTGTAATGCAGACTTTCAAAACTGTCATGGAAGAACAGAACTTGAAAAATTTCAGAGTTATCTTTTTATTAATCATCTCCAATTGCTGTACAAAGGTGCATACTTGCTTCTAACAAAATAATTACAGCACACTGTGTCTTCTCGGAGATGAAATATATCACCCTGTGGAATGCTTTGCAGATTTTTATCTCTGATAATGATGTTTCACCATAAACTGCTACATCTTTTCTCAAAGGATGGCTGTTCTTCAGCTCTGACAGTGGATGTGTGGGGAAAACCCTAAGCAGGTTTCAGGATTAGCTGAACATCAAACAGTCCAAATTTATGAAGTCAAAATTGGACAGTGCTTTATCTCTACTTCTTTTTTGTGCCAGTTGAAGCATCCTTCTCTCTTTCATTAAAATGGATTGCTAGTTGCATTTCACCTTATCATTTCTCTTGATAACAGGCAGACGAGGAAAGTTATCTGCATATACACACACAAATCAGGAGGCATAAGGAATGTGGAAGTGTCAGATATCTGAGGATCAGTGGAATAAAATGGAACCATCTTGGACTGCGAGTACCTGTTTGGTGCTATTGGTTGTCTGTGATGGGTTTTGATATAGTGAGAGTTTATACATTTCTAGGAGAAGCTAAGTTTCTGAGGATGTTGAATGCAGTGGAAGAAGGCTGTGAGAAGGGAGCATAAGCACAGGTGAACAGTAAGAACAAGAAAACTGTAAATTAAGAAGACAGAGGATAGTCAAAGGAGAAGTAGTGCTTGTAGGAGGGAAGTCTGAAGGGTGTATCCCAGGAGCCTGTGACTCTTGCCTATATACAGGACAGAGAAAAGAAGAAGGGCGAGAATAAAGGACCCAAAAAAGTGGAACAACACAACTCCAGGTGCTGAGGGAAGAACATGCCTGTGGCAGAGATCCTGGAAAGGATGTGGCAGGTTCCTGGGGAGGAGTTGTCGATGTGTGGACTCTTGCTTCACCTCATACAGTGGATTGCTTCTTCATAATAGTGATTCACTGGATGTCAAGGCTTCAGTGTAGTATTAAAGTATGTTTCCTTATATGCAGTGTCCCCACCACCCATCAGACCTTCCCTGGTTCCCCTGGCCAGACTGTTAACGTTGCAAGTAATAATCAGTAGAAGGTAAGTATTAAAAATGCAGCTGTGTATAAGGCCACAACTCTGCAGTTTTCTCTTGTCAGAACACCTCTTCTTGGAGAGCCTTCCAGAGCCCTCTACATAACTTCAAAATTATCATCTTCAAGCAGTCAGAGCTTGAAATCTGTCTTCAAGTTGTATCTCTTGGTTGTTCCTTTTATTAGAATAGTGTTCTGGCTTTGTTAACTGGGAAATCTTAACGAAAATTCTGTGCTAAAAGAGCATTACAAAAGCCTATAGCGATGAAATGCTGAGCTTGTTTTGCTTCCAGGATGCTTGGAAGACAAATGAACCCTGGAATATTTATGTATGTAAATATCTTACTAAACCAGTTATTGCAGAAAGAATCTCCCCATAAATAGAGAACAAGCAAAGTCACTTTAACAATCTCTCAAGGAGTACTGAAAAAAAAAAAAAAAAAAGTAAAGAATTGGAGTCCCATCTTGGGTCTGGAGCCACTGAGGTAAGTTCAGGGCGATTAAAATCTAGTAAGAAGACTTGGTGGGCATAGGGTTGTTTATTTAAAATTTCTTTGTTTGTATGCTTTTTCTAGTTATTGTTTTATATAAATTTATCTTGGACTTCCTGTGGAAAGAAATTGGAAAGTTCAGTCTGAAGAGAAAGGACATAGATTTTCTCTGGAAGATAGAGAAAGATGAAAGAGGAGATGTGGAAGAGAAGCTTACAGGATTACAACTCTAGAGATAAAGGGTTGTACTGTAGAGAATAGTTGCTAGAAAGAATGCTGTACAATGCAAAGGGTACTAATGTAGATAGAAAAGCAATGAGAATAATATGTAGCTCTATTTCTGGGAACTGCCGTTCAGTAGCTACTGGCTAGTTATCACGTCATAGGCAGATGTATTGGTTCTCCTTTTCCTTGCTCTTAAACTGCAGTGTGATAATGGAATATATCAACAAAACTGAAGACAGTGTTTGGCTTTCCTGTTGATAGACAGTCATAGGTATGTGTCTCGTATTGTCAGATTCTTTCTTTTCACTGAAAAAGCATAATTCCTACTAACACATCCAAATAAAAACATGAGTGACCATTACTTTTCCTCCTGTTCCATATCTCCATTCCAAAAACTCAATTGTTTTGTGAAAGCAAGTGCATGGAAGATGCAGATACTTGTGAAGATGAGCTGTACTTTTCAGAAGAAGCAGACGGTGTTTATACTGTTCCCTACTGAGTCAGTAATTTTCATTCTCACTCAACTCAATGAAAGCTGTGTTTGTTTGCTAAAGGGAATGCTAAAGAGGCAAAAATGTGCAAGCAAGATTGAAAAAAAAAGTTTATAAAAATAGCAGTAGGTTTGTTCATCCTTGAGAAATAGTAGGAGATTAAAAAAAAAAAAGGCAAAGTGGTTTTAATACATTGAAAGCTTTCAGTTAGTCTTTAAAGACTGCCTAACACATAATCACTTTCTGCTGCAAGTCTGTCTAGAAATTTCTGATTTTCTTCTGTAATTATGATAGCTTGAAAGCTTCCAGCTTGAGCTGAATCTCATGGATAGAATTTAAACTAAGTTACAAATTTGTATGAATTTGGACATGTAGCTGTTGTGATTCTTTTTCTTTAATGTCTAAACTCTTTGGGAACTGATGAGTTTTTTTGTGCTGATATAAAAGTTTTTAGATTCATATTCTGTGATCAAAGACATCCGACATTTATTTGTAAAAATTTCATTGAAGTAGTTATTCAAATTTATTTTTCATTATTATGGTTCTAAAGATCGTAGTGTATGTGAGCTATATTTCTCTTAAGCACAACCCAAGTGATCTATCATTAAAACACATGTTTTTAAAAGCTGTGAAGAAGAGAGTTTTAAAGCTATTTACCTTTCCATCCAGTCTGAGGAAGAAAAATGTCATTTGTCACATTCACGTCTGTGTTCAGTATGATGTATTGCCATCTGTGAATAAAATATTGACGCTGAATAGATAGCATCATTCTTACTAGTGTATATTAGTCTGCTTCCTTGCCTCCGCCCCAAACAACAATGTTAAGTTGTGAAATGAAAATCTTGATTCTGGAAAGACTTTCTCTTCAGGAATGTTAAGGAAGCATGGATTTAGTTTTACAGATTTGTACTAAACACTTTCCTGAATTAGGTTGAAAAAACCTGATATATATATATATAGGAGTCAGCCACTCATTTAAGTAAGCTTATGTGGCATTTAGAAAAGTGGTTCAGTAAATAGGTCCTCGATGTGCAGAAGCTTTGTGAAGCATTGCATGCTGAAGATTTTCAGGGTACTTGTGAGCAAATCTGTTGCTAATGTAAGCTGCCAGGGGCAGCTCTTGAGTTATAGGTATGGTAAAATCAAACTTTTAACCCTCATACTTCTGTTTCAGACATTTATCTGACTCCTGCAGGCCGACAGCAATGATCAGGCAATCCATTAAGATCCAGGACATAGCTGAAGGTGGTGAGGCCTAAAAAAGCAAGTATGATCTCAGCTGAACTTCATTTGAAAGAAAATAACAATATGAAAAGTATATCTCACTTTATTTCCCACAACATTAGCATCTATGCACAATTCTAACTTGCTGTCACATTTGCAATTTAAGAAAATGGAGGTTCAAAGATAAATATAATCAGATATGTTGTTTCCAAGAAGAAAATATTGAAATTGAAAACTTTGTGAAACAATTTGTAATGTACTAATTACTTTTAATGTAGCTAAATGTCTAATATCTAGCAGCCTGCCAATACTAGCGTGCAGACATCTTATCCTTCCATGTGATATCTGTTTGAAACTTTCCGTGGTACAATGAGTCATAGCGGTGACCGTGTCTTTGTCTGTCAGATCTCATCAACTTATTTCACTTGATGCGTTGGTTGGTTTGTTTCTAGGAATGATGCATTCATTGTACAACAGCTGTATGTACAGTTCTTCTTCTGTTTCTCTTAAAGTTCGTTGTAGTTACTGGTTTTATAGCTGTTATGAAGAGCAAAGGTTCCTTTAAAAAAAACCCAAAAACAAACAACCACCAAAAATGAAACCTCAAACCTCATCCTTTTGTTTTTATAAGGTGGGAACGTTTCCTTGGTATGGCTTACGTAATGGCATAGGTAAGAATTTATTTGCATTGTGTATTGATTTATATGACAGGAACAGTTAAATACTGAGAACACTTGTGTTGTAGCCAGTTGTAGTTGTGTGACTTGCATGACTTTGATCCTGCTTTCTGTGCTGTATTTCGAATCAGGTGCTGCAGTGTCATAAGGAGAGTGTTTCAGAATCTTAATGTTGGAAATACAAAAAAACCCTGATTTTCAAGGTTGTTCCTTTCAATTACTCTTTTTTTATTAACCATCTGTTTGAAACTGCGGTAGTGTTTGTTTTTTTTTAGTTTAACAGCCATTTTCCTTCATTATGTTTTTATTTTTCACTATATTAAAAATAAGTTTTTATGGCCTTTCACTGGGCTTTTCAGTTGGTAATGCTGCTGCTCCTGATCTCAGTGTAAAAAAATTCAACGCTTTGTGGATTCGTTGGCAACTGGGTTGAATCTACAATGTTAAACTATTAATTTAACTTACGCATGGATTGTGGAAAGTCTCACACCTAATTCGTGGCTAGTGCCAGGTTAGTATCAGCAGTTTAGGGAATGCTGGTTTTGACAGAAGTCCTGAAAAGAAACATTTCTGTAAGAAATTTGAGAATTCTAGTGGTTAATTTGGATAAGTTATGCTGGGGCCTGAACATGTATACTCGAAAAATTTGGTGCTGACACACCCACTCCCCTCACCACCCTAAGCTCTGATGCCAAGTGTCTTGGATTATTAATGATTAGGAGCAATGAATAGATGCAAAAAAGCTTCATTCATCATGCTTGGTTAGCTCATGCAGAAGGTTTTACCTAAAAGGTAAAACATAGAGGGAGAACTATAGAAGTGTTCATAAATTTGATTTTACGTATCTGTCTTTGTTTCTCTCTTACTTAAAGATATGGGGTGACACCTAGCACTGTTAAGCTAAAGACTGTGTTTTTTCTTTTGAATTTGGACAAATTGAGTTTTCACATTAGCCTGTATTTCACTGTCCTTTTTTTTTTTAAGCCTGGACAATGGAAAATATAGGCTTTTTCTGCTCAGTTTTACCTGTGTGTTTTCTTTATAACATTTTTTTTTTTTTTTTTTACTTTTCCAGTAGCAGTGGTTCAAAAATCCTCCCACTTTTTCATACCAAAGATATTACCCTCTACTAGTTAAAATGAAACAGAAATGTGAATTCTAGAAATGCGTGGTCAGTAGGTCTCATTTTGGCCAACGATGTATGTGGAGTGTACGGGTGCAAAACATACTTCAAGGCCTTTCCTAATCAACTTAAGCGAAATAAATTGAAATAAATATCCCCAAACTATTTGTAGCAATTACATTAAATTAAATGAGATTAAAGCTATAATATGCATAGCTATTTTCATGTGGAGATAAGCTTAAGCAATATTCTTCACCTGATCCTAGTTCAGAGTAACAACCAGGCCAGAACTCTTCATTTGAGGATTATTATTTCCCTTCTGAATTTCTAGTTTCTTCATTTTTTTTTTTTTTTTCCTCTGCTGGTTAGCTCTCTAATTTTTCCAGATATTTTTGTTTGTATGTTATTTGTTATGTTCTCTCTCTCTCTCTCTCTCTCTCTCTCTCTCTCTCTCATTTGCGACAATCATGGAACTGGAACAAATATTCTAAATAGCTAATTAAGTGCAAAATCATAAGACTAGAGGTTGTTGTCCACAGCCTCAGGTAGGAATTTTTGGTTTTGATTGTGCTCGTTAATAGATCTCAACCATGGGAAAAATGTGAATCATTGGGGAAACTTGAGTGAAATGGCACATACAGAATAGAGTTGAGGTTCTACAGATTGTATTGTGTGTGTGAACCTAAGAAGGTCATGTTCTGAACCAGCCTGTAAGAGTGAAAAGTGCTTGATATGATACTGCTGTAAAAGGAATAGGATTAGTTATGGATTTGTGATGTCTTGTCATTTTATCTTTTCAGCAAAATCTGAACAGAGAGAATGCTGACTGAAAGCTGAATGAAATATAGAACAAAAAGATGAGCATCTAGTGACTTATCAGTTAAGCAGTTTTCAGCAGCTTTAACTGAAGTGTTTCCATGGGATTAATAGATTGCTAGACTGCATTATTTAGTAGCAAGGCTACACCTTGCTACTGGATCCTTACTATCTGGATTTAGTGCAATGTTACGCCCACTTGAGCTGTGTTCATGTATGTCTCTGGGACATCATGTAAATAGCCGAGAATGGCTTCAGCAGTAATATAGTGTAGAATGCTTTAAAGCGGATAAAGTGTATGTTAAAGATTTGCACAGTCAGCTACATCTAGCAAAATAGTTATTGAGTATTTGTTGATCAGCTGAACTTTATATAAAATGATGGACATATAGAAGTTAAATAAAATTTCTGATTTGGGCAAAGAAAACATCACTAAAATATGAAAGTTATTAATGAGTCTGTACTGTCACTAGTAGATATAAAGTGGAATATGCACAGTATGTTTGACTGAAAGGCAAGTTTCACTTTTGGAGGTGCAAATACAGTGTGCAAATAGTCATGGAAGTGACACACTGCAATGTTTTATCCTGAAGAGCTTAATGTAGAGAAATGTGGGCTAGCGTCTGGGTGGGTGTGAGTTAGCCACGTCCCGTTAGCTCGTGTTTACTTACGTCAGTTTGTAGCTCCTCCTAAAGTCATTTTCAGCTTTGCACAGAACCCCTACTATGTGCACTACTATTAGCCCTGAGAGTTTTAAATACCTATAGCTGAAGCTTTTTAGGCCTCGTGGGGGTGGTGGCGGGAATAATATAAACAGGCGCTATGTGGACCCACTGCGTACCAGCTGCTTTGTTTTCCTTTTGCACACCCTTGGTGTCCTGTACTTCTGTGTTTCTTCTATATTGTTTGTTGATCTTTCTGAGATGAAAGTTACTGAAAATGTCAGCTGAGAGTTACAGTTTCCATACTGGAAAAGCAGGTGCTAAGTATTGAGTTGTGAATTCCCGTGTTGATATTTAGAAGCTTAAACTGCCAGTCCTATATTTCAGGAGTTCCTTGCAATTGTTGTAGTGAGAGTTGAGCTTAAATGCACAAAAATTCGTATGATACGAAGCAACTTTTTTGCATAATAACTCCAGTAAAGAAACCTGAAAGAAATAATACTGGACTGAGGAATTTTTTTTACTCTTCTAACAAAACCTTTAAAAATTAGTCAGCTAGCTACAGTCAAGGGAATTCACTTGATATTTTTTTCAAGCATGAGCGATGGATCTTTGCAGTTTCACAACAGCTATATTACCACCTCAGAAAACTTTTAAACTCAGACACAATACTGTCTAATTTTCACTGAGTTAGTACTACGGGATTTCCCCTTTGTAGTTCCTATTAATCCTCTCTGTTTAGTTAAAAATCAGAGAAGGAAGAGGACTGTAGAGACAGCTGGCCACGCAAGAGGGTCTAATGCTTATAATAACTCTAGTCTTTGGAGAAGAATTGGGGAAGTTTAAGTTTCTGTCATTCACGGATTTGAAGCAGCAGTGCCTTAAAACTTCAGGATGACCATTTCGCCTTGAAAATCTAGATAGATATTTTCAGTTTCCATGAGACAGTAGAAGTTGTCTGATAGTGAGGGACTGGAAGCCTGTAGGTAGTGGCAGATGTGAGATAATGAAAAGTGGTGCTGAAATAGTTCTCTAGCATGTACTGACTTGGACACATGTAAGCATGCAAGCAGGCACCTCTCAGTGAGGGAGAAATGTCAAGATTTGGCTCCTGGAAGTCTTTGTATATAGTCTTAAGATGACTCCATCATGGTAGGACGCAGCTGTATCTCAATACGCTTGGGAGTTTGTAAACTGCTGCTTGCTAATAAATCGTTTATGCAAATAGTTTGGTTTTTTGCCATCCGAAAAATGGAGCTGCTTGTCTGCTTCAGCAAAAAACTCCCTGCTGCCCAAGAACTTGCTTTATTTTCTGGCAGCTCATTCTGTGAGACATTGACCATGAGGTGGGTCAAGTGATGATTTATTTTTTTTTTTTTTCCAGGAGTTCAGCTAGAGGAAGTGGTTTGGAAATGGGTTTCTAGTTTCCCAGTCATCTCCTAAAGCTTTTTTCTTGAAGGTGTTTGTTATTTCTGAGGCCACAGTATATTTTTCACTTGACTATAAGGCTGTAGTTGTCAAAGATTCCCCCGAGCCAGGTTGCTGAAAAATCCTTCAATGACAAGTTTAAGTCAGTATTACTCTGTGTCAATATACCAGTTGTTTCACCGTTAATGTGAACTGCAATCAGTACCATGAATATGTCACAGGAGAGAAGCGAATCGTGTATTGGAGAAAAGGAGTGAGTATGAGAAGGGTTGTGGACTAAGGCATTTTGGAGCTCTTCTACAGGGGAAGAAAGGCAGAATTAGGGTTGATACTGAAAGATTATAGTCTTTCTTTATGCAAAGATATGGTATTTTAAATCACATACCGGCTCAGAAGTGAAATGTTTTCTTCCTTACAGTCAGGTATAGTACATTAGCAGGCAATTTTCTAGCTCATGTTGATCATAGTGACAGAGCAGTCTTGAATTAGTTAGATGTGCCAGTGCTCTGCTGCCCAATAGCTGTTGCCATAATCAGGGTGGAAGGAATTCGTCTGTATGCTTGCACAAATTGAGTCTTTTTTTTTTTTTTTTTTTTTTTTTTTTTTTTTTTTTTTTGTCTGTTCATGAATCTGCTCTGTGCAAAAGGGATTCCTGTGCTCTGCCTCAGTTGCAGGCCACTTCTCCACCAGAAGCGCAGTAGCCTGGCAAGGCAGCAGAAAGGGTGAGAACATGGACAGCAATTGCCAGACCATCACAGTCCATTAATTTTTATCTTAATTATACTTTTGCCCGTGATTAATACAGGTCATTGCTGCCTGGTCACATTGTAGATCATGTTGAATATTGTACAATGACAAGCACAACTCCTCTGAGTCATTTTGACTCCATGGCTTAAACAATCATTGTTTAAACAGGGTAAGGAAACTGTTTATTTTAAAAATGTTTCCAAGAAGTCCTAATCCCCTTTTGGGGTAAATGGAAGAGTTTCTGCTGTGAGATTACTTTTAACTGTAGAAAGCAGGTTAAATACTGAAAAGGAAACAGAAAAGATAATTTAAGAGGTGTTCTGCTTTCTTAGCAAGTAAAGTGACAAAACTTCTTTGGATGGGTAGATTTGCTCTTTAGCCAAAGTGCTGGGTGAAATATCTTTGCAGGTCAAGGGGTGAGCTGATCAGGCCAAAAAATGTGTTCTCAGGAGAAGACTTTGAACCGGGAGTGCTTAGAAGCAGCCTAGCTCAATGCCTGCACATCCATAAACCTTATCACTAGGGTAAGAGTATCACTGGATATGAAGGGAAAAGTCGTTAGCTTAGGATAGATCATGCTACCATACAGGGTAACATCACATGCTTTGTTCTAAGGAGTTTTGAATGTTATTTTGGCCAGGTCCCTGGTTACTGCCCCAAACATTCAACTCTTCTAGTTTGCATTGCTTGCAGGTCAAGGTTACGCTCAGGCATCTACCTGAGCAAGAACTGCATGCAGCCTTTGCGTTACATCCCCCTTCCTCTCTTAGCAAGCATCCCTCTTTCTGTCCTAATTGCAAGTCAGATGTTTTCTTTCTCCATATGTTTCATATTGCATGGTATAGGTTCAATGGGAGGGTCAAGTGCCTGTCTCTCACCAAGGGACTGCTGTCCTGTAGCTGTGCCCCTGCTGTCACGACACAGACCACTGCGCAGCCCTCCAAGTGTCACGCTTTGTCCTGGGGTTTTCAGGGGAACTGCTTTGCCTGAAAGTGTTTGACTATAAAATACAGAAATCCTGGAGCTACCTCAGGAGTAGCTGGGCTGCCTGTGCAGCAAGGGCAGGAGCACAGCTGGCGCTGACAGTCTCTGTGTACCGTGTTCCTGTTCATCATTCAAAACCTTTGGAAAAGCCCTGTCAAGGAAAACGTTATAGTCTTACACTTAAATGTGTTCTTGGGAAGTCAGGAATGTATGCTTGAACCCACAGGTGTAGTTCCCCGCTGCATCTGAGGGTACTGTTTGGCCTGAGTGGGCTTTTCTTTCAAACGTAACTCTGTATTTACATGCCTTTTCCTAGCTGGTTGAGCATAATGTATTTGTTTGACAGAAGATGATTCAGTTTGGTCTCTATGTGCCAGAAAAAAATCTTGAACAATAGCAATTCAGGTGTAATCCCCTCAAATTAATTTAATCTGTTGGCTTCACGGTTTTATTTACAAGACAAAAGATTTATACTTCTGAGTTTCTTGTGTGTTTATATAGGAAACAATGCAAGAGGATTACAAGTCGAGTCACTTCAAGACATAAAGCAAATTAAAATCTTTGCTGACAAAATCACAACAAAAAATATTAAAAAACCACCCAACCCAAAACCCTTCACATGTAGTCTTAGTAGAGGTTATATTCTTGGAAGTTGCTTGTTTACTGGCACCTTCTTTCCGGAGTAATGACTAAATACATAAATGTAAGCGTATGTAAGTACAGCTCTGCAATCCCTACTTGTTCCAGGATTGCAGGCGTCTGGCAGGAGCTTCCATAAATGGTGACTGCTCTTCTCTTCAGTTTTAATTACATGTGCATAGATGTAGTATGTCTTCAGAAGCTCCAAATTCCCTTCTCATTGTCACATGGAGTTTTTTGCTCATAGGACCAGATGATAACTTTCTTGCAGTGATGAGCAAGTGGGAGTAGGAGGAAAAGAGCTCTTTGCACTGAGTCCTACATAGTTACATTTAAAATGATGGAATGAGTCGAGACTAAGTTGTTGGGACATATAGGCATACTTTTAGGTTAATATAGGTACAGTAGTTGCATTTCTTAGATAATATTCTTATTCTTTTTATATATATGTATTTGCAAGAATATGATAATTGCACTCATTAATTTGTCAATAATTACTTTCTACCAATAGGCAAAAAAGTAAGAACAGAAAGCTCTTCCTGCTGTACCTAATGCCATATACAAAGTGTTTGAGCATTTTGACCACAGAAGCTGTTCCATTCTCATGTGCCTATATTCTTCACTGCCTTGATATCTCAGGGAATTTTGTTCTTGTGTGGAAGTAAACAAAAATGTTCCGTCTTTGCTATTTTAAGCAACAAGTGGAAACTTTCATGGGTGAAACAAAGAGTTGAAATGTAAACTGAAACAGCTTTCAGGTTGAAGTTCAATTTTGGGGTTATAAACTGCTTTTGTAAGACTTCACTGTAGCTTCATTGCTTCTTTCCGATACGAGTATGGTTGCAAAACACTGTTATTGGTTCCCTGGTGTAACAGTAGGGGGTGAATGCATGTCCGAGAAGAATGAGGAGCTGGAAACCATCACTCTCTCATTCAAAGTCTCAGTTGGCTTCTGTGGTGGGAACTAAATAATGAGAAAAGCATTTGACTAAAAATTGTAACTGCCCACTGCGTTTTGCCTCATCTGTCATTCACCTGCTTTTTGGTCTATTCTAGATGCTTTGTACATTAGAGTCCAGAAGAAACTGTGATCTCACCCAACGGGTGTGACTATGTTATAAACTGAGCCTTTTGTTTATATTTTCAAATTTTTGCAGGATGTTGGCTTTTTACCTGCTGTCAAAATATAAATTGTAACTACTGGTATGCCTCTTCTCAAATCCTATTTTTGATTTCTAATTAACTGAAGATAAGGTGCCTGCAATTGCATGTCAAGTTTGGCATGCTGCTCTGCAGCAGAGATAACAGCCAACTAGAGATAATAATCAGTGGTAGGAGAGTTGTAAAACAATCATACAGAGCTCATAATGATCCCGATTTGTCACTTTGGATACTGAATCTCCTTTTCTGGACTGCCAGTGTAGATCTGTGAGAAATAAGTGGAACATACTTTTGATTATCAAATGCGTAACTGAGATGGATGAAACTGGAATCGATTAAAATGTTGTGCCCTGTCCTTTCCCAGCAGCATGCTCGAAGAAAAAATGTGCTGAATTCTTCCTCTATAAAAGCCAATAGAAATTAATGAATTCTCCCCTATAGAAACAAGGTCCAATGAAATTTATGATGTTGGACTGACATTTCTTCCTGATACCTGTATAAAAAAAAAGGAAAAGCCAGTGGCTCTTACTATCCAGATAGATGAGCATTGTTAATGAAACTCTAACTTCTTCGGTTTTTCAGGTTTGTAGTATCTATGCAAGAACTGAGATGGAGTGGTGAGGTGTTTGTGGTTTATTTTGTTTTCAGTTCTTTCTTAGCCTCATGTTAAATTAGTCTAAGAAAAGTGTTTATCTTTTGTGAAGTCATCTTTTTACTTTGCTGTTTTGAACACTGTAACCGTGATGGACTACAAGGCAAGGATACCTCAGTATATTTTGAGCCTAGGGCTATAGTTTCAGCATCAGAGGAACCTGAATCAAAACATTCAATTTTTTTGAAGACAATCCCACTTTAATATGGCTTGAATTTTCGGTGGCATGGACCTTTTCTCTTTAATTATCTTGTTTCTTCAAGTTCTATTTTAATTAAATACCATTTGGAAAAGTGAAAAGCTGCACCAGGTGAATTAAAGAATTACTGGCTTAAATTATTTTTGTGAATGTTGGAATGATTCTTTTGTCTTGCACAGCTGGTTTAAACAGTATTTATTTTTATTATTAGCAGAAAACATTTTGAGTTGGAGCATATATGAAGTACTATGTAATCTGAGCAATATACTTACAGTACAGAATGTGTCTTAACAAATACTGAGAAATCTTACATTTTAATAATTCATTCTGATATGCGTTTGAGAAATTATTGATACTATTATCATTGCAGGAAGATTTTTGTATGAAGTGCATGACATGGGTAATTCTATGTTTCCATACCTCATTCTAGTTCCCAAACAGGGCTAAATTGTACTATAAGTGTATACAATTCATTATGCCAATTTCAGATATTCATGGGAAAACTTGAAAATAGAATATAAGCCTTCAACTAAGACTATGGCCAACATCTAGAACTACCTCCGAAGGTGCTTGTATCAAAAGATAGCAGGTTTGTTTAGACTGCTTGGAATTATGCTGAAATTTAGTGCTCTTAGAAGTAATTTTAAAGTAATACTTCTCATTTATGGATGATCTTTAAAAGATATATTTAGGAGATGTTTCTTTTATTAAATAGAAGGAAAATGAGATATTTGCAGTTTTTGCTTGTTACTTAAGTGCCTCCAATTGTGTTCATAGTCCAGCGTAAGTCTAGTAAACTTCTTTGATCTGAAAAACTTCGTGGAATACATTAAAATTATAACTTGCTCTGAAATTTTTTTGAGAAAGGAAGAGCATGTTTAATCAGGACAAATTGAAATTAATGAGGTCAGTTTAGTTGAGATAGAAATTAAAATGTCAATGTGAGTAATTGTGGTATATTATCAGAGTTGCTGCTCTGCCTCCTGTACTGGCTTTTATCTGTATAATGCATGGCAATTGTTAGGTGTGTTGTGTCCTGGCTTGTTCAGAAAGTAAAGCAAACCCAAAGTGAAATGTCTTTGCCATTTTCTAAAAACTGCTTATTTTGCAAAAGTTACTTTGTCTTTGTTTGTTTGTTAAATTCATCCTGGAGGTGAATTCAACTATCATTAGTTCAATTAGTGCTCTCTGTGCCTATGTAGAGTACTTAAGGCACGCTAATGGAAAGTCCGAAAGATAAGGGGCTTACCTTTCAGCCATGGGGAGCTGCAGACCCCTACTCCTCCCAATGTATTTTAACATTACTGTTCCTTGGAATAATTCTGTTTTATGCCACTATTTTCAGTCTCTACTGAAAGACTGTGTGCAACAGAACGAATGCACACCTAAAGTGCAGCTCTGGCAGAATTCAAGAATCTCGTTCTAAAGAAACTTACACCTTTCTTGTTAAGTGACAGAGACCGAAAATGTCTTGATACTTAATATTTCCACCACTGTAGAGGGAAAAGTGAAATAGCATGTGGAAGGCTGTATACTCACTAGTGCTAAGTGGTTTGCGAAGGGAGGGATAAAACCCCAGTGTTGTCTGCAGTGAATGAAATGTGAACTGGAGGGAAAACAAAAGCATTAGGAAGCTTTCTGATTGTTTGCCTTAATCTGTAAATCAGAGAGCATCTCTTCCCTTGACTCCTTCAGACTTACCAAAGCTTTAGGTGGCCCCAGTCACCCTGAGATTTCTGGCTGCCCTAGGAAGGGCTTAAAAAGAGCTGGCTGAAACTGCTGCTGGGAAGTCAGCCCAGGCTGTGCAGCCAAGAAGTGAAGGAAGGTCACACAAAGGGAAACTGTGAGAGGAGCCTGAGGGTCACATCACCTGCTTGAGGAGGAAAGACGTACGATCAGTCCTCTGCAACAGCCTGAAATGTTGAAAGCTATTCCTTTGCTGGGAAGTGCCTTACCTGTACTGAATGGAAGGCAGCAGAAGCAGCATGACTTTTGCAGTCCATTGGCCCTTGTTGGGAAGGGAGAGAGCAGGTTCGGTTCCTGACTTTCAGGACAGGTTATGTGTTATTTTTGGTGACTCCTAATACAAAACGCGTAAGCAGTCCCGGCAGCAAAGAATGGAAGTTGGGAATGTGGTCATCGCTTTATTGCACTAACTACATTATCCATAAAGCATATGCTAAATGGATTAAGAGCAGGCTGCCATCTCAGAAGTGGCTCTTCAAAAAGAAGCCTGTCCATCTCTTCAGAGCTTAAAATAATTTTTGTTAATGATCTAGAAACAAAGATGAAATCATTGTTAATTATGCTGTCTACACACTTTGTCAAAGCAGTAAACAGCTATTACAGAGAAATCAAAGGAGTTGAAGCAGCCAATATCTAAAATTGAGGAAGGCAGACCCCCGTCATGGGGCTGTGAATCACAGGCTGAAGCACTTGGACTTTGAAAGGGCCAGTAACCAAGTCCAGATCCCCTTGGTGGTGCTGGAGAAGAAAATGCTAGTGACGTTTCTATATTCATTTTCATGAGAATATACAAATATGTATAGAAATATACATATACCTCTGCATGTGTATATATTTATATATACACCAGTGCAGACTGGTGAGGCTGACCCTGGACAGTGTACCCTTTTGGTATTCATATTGAAAAGAAGCATTAAGGAAGGAGGAAGAAATGATTAAAAAGAACATGTACAAGGAGTTAGGAGGAATGCCTCTCAATAAAAAAACTCGAGAGCTCAGTTTGCTAACCAAATCAAAGATTGGAAGAATTCGGAGAACAGAAAGCCAAGAATTAAAGCATTCTCCGCTCTAGCACTACAGACATGTGCAGGATGACTGAGAGTGATGAGTTACGAGAATCTGTGGAGATTCTCCAGCCCTCGGCACTCCTCATCATGCCTCCGTGTTGTGCTGGGATGTCTACTCTGGCAACCTACCACTAGCAGAATTAAATACAGCAGAACACAGGTTGAAATAAGATGATCTGCAGCATACAAGAGAATCAGAAAAAAATTATCTTTGTGTAAAGATATAGTATCTTCTGGCCTTAGGTTTGATTAAACATCTTATACATCAAAGGAACACGCTTAACATTTTACAGTTAAATTGACTGTCTGTACAGGAATTGTCTGATGGCCTTCCTAACAAGGTGGGTTTGGTTAAAATGTAGTTCAGTTCCTTTGCATTGGTTAACGTCACTACTGGACTCATTCTGTTAGTACCTCTGGTATTTCTGTCTGATCACAGACCACTTACTTTCTAATTATATCCTCATGACATATGATTTAATTCATCTTATAGAACAATTGCCCCTATTAGCACAAAATAAAAAGAAACAACCCACCCTCTTCTGGAAAATTTTGATTCAGTTTGTCTGTATTTCTTTTTGCCTTGAATATCTTATATATTGTTTGCCTTGCAAAAAAAAAAAAAAGTCTACATATCTCTGCCTTGGCTTTGTATCTTGAAATTGATGCTAAAAATGCTCCTATTTGTGTATTTTTTAAGTAACATTTTTCGGAATGGGTAAAAATTTGCATTTTTGTCTCTACACAGTCTATATTGGGATGTGTCCAAAAAGTGATACTACTGTGATTGAGTATTTTTATAAGCCTTTGAATACTGTTCGTTAAAGGGAATTACTCAGAGTATTTCTTCCAAAGTACTGTCGTCTTGTTCAAATTAAGCTCTCAGTTTACTTTGTAGTGTATTTCGGTTTTGTGCTGAAGCTCTAACTTCAACTATTTGAACAGAAATCTGGAAAGTGCTATTTAAAGTGGGGAAACATTTTTCGATGAAATGTAAAAGCTAATAAAATGCATCTTCCCAAATCTCTGTGCCCCCTTTCTCCTGCTTTAACAACTTGTTGGCAGAAATACTTTTCCATACCATTTGGTTTCTCATCGAATGGTGATACAAAGGGAGACCTAATGAAAATTCTTGTCTAAGCCCTTATTGCCACAGTTCAGAAGAACTGAAAATAATGACACATTAACCTCAGTGTGCTAGCTGTTCTGGAGAACTCTAGGGGAATCATTCTTTTACCTTGCACTAATATTCAGAAGACATTTAGTTTACGGTTTCCTTTGAAGAAACTATGATTGATTTGTATATTAATGCCTAAATAAGGATTCAAATGGTGTAAGGCTTAAAGAATTTCTATTCATTTAAAGAAGTTTCAGTCAAGAAAGATCCCCTGTGCTTTAAGACTACAAAATACTTTTAAAATGTACGAGATTTAGTTTAAAATGCTGATGTTTCAGTTCTGGTATTACCCTAGCAATAAACTACTTGCCTAAAGAATCTTTCCGTAATGTTAGTAGTCATAGTTGTGTGGGGTTTTGGGTTGTCTTTCTTAAACTTCCCAAACTACCGCTGCTCCTTCTCATCACAACAACCCTAAATGGGAGCAGCGGAGCAGGGGGAGATCTGTCTTGGTCTGTATCCGCAAGCGGTGCCTTTTTTCCTAACTGCACATGCACAAATGCTACCAGGGACTCTTCATTCAACCCTGAGCAGCTGGGAATGGCCTCTTCAGTTTGTCTGATGAGAGAGATGGAATTATTCAAGAAGAAAACTTCTATTTACTTTACCTTCCTCAGTTCTCATTCAGCATCTCTGAATAGATGGGTGGTCTCTGGACAATTGAAAAGAAAATGTCAAAGTGCAGCTGTCAGCTTTGTCTCCATTATATCACTCAAGCAATTTTTTTTTTTAAATAAGGAATGAAAAATTAATTCAGGTAACATGAATTCAGTAGCTATTTTGAATGTAGTAGTACAAAAGAAATCCTGTTACATTAAAGGGAGCTGTTACCTTTCAGCACTGATCACACAGCAGTATTGTTAGTACTCTTTTTATAATCTTCCACTCTGAGGAAGGGAAAATGATAAAGAGAAGGCAAGGTTTGTGTGCTGGTGTGCACCTCATGGTTTGTTCTATTACTATAGTATTATCTGGGGTGGGCACCCAGGTGACAGAGGATGCAGAGAAAGCGAAGCTACTGAATGTGTTCTTTGCCTCTGTCCTCACTGCTGCAGACTCTCCCCAGGAGTCCCAGACCCCTGAAGCCCAAGAGGAAATCGAGGTAAAGGATGAGTTTCCCTGGGTTGATGAGGACTAGGTTAGGGAGCAGTTAGCCAAGCTGGACATCCATAAGTCCATGGGGCCTGATGGGATGCACCCACGAGTGCTGAGGGAGCTGGCGGAGGTCATTGCCAGGCCGCTCTCCATCATCTTTGGCAAGTCATGGGTGATGGGAGAGGTGCCTGAGGACTGGAGGAAAGCAAATGTCACTCCAGTCTAGAAGAAGGGCAAGAAGAAGGACCCGGGTAACTACAGACCAGTCAGCCTCACCTCCATCCCGGGAAAGGTGATGGAAAAACTTGTCCTTGGCACTGTCTCCAGGCACATCAAGGACAAGAAGGTCATTGGGAACAGTCAGCATGGTTTTACCAAGGGAAAGTCATGCTTGACCAACCTGATAGCCTTCTATGAGGATGTAACCAGGTGGATGGATGATGGAAGGGCAG
>VWZZ01005876.1:238089-280742 GCA_013399095.1 Psophia crepitans | reverse complement strand
AAAAAAAAAAAAAAAAGGAAAAAAGAGATTAAAAAAAGATTAGTTTGGTCTTAAAACAGGTGTCCACTGTGGAGGAACTCTAGTGCAAACCAATATATCATGATGCTTTTTAAGTGTGCTTCAGGGTGCGATAATCATGCTTAAAAAAAAAAAAGGATGAATAAAAAATAATAACTTTGTAAAACTTGTTAAGGACTTCTTAGGTCTGCAGTGTTTCTCCTCCTTACCCTCAGTTCAGTTTGTAAGTGTAGATAAATTTAACTGAAGGGGAAGAAAAAAAAATTAGTAAAACTTATGATAGTAGTTATTTTCCCAAGGGATGTTTTTCATATATATTCACTAAAAAGAAAAAATAAAGCTCTACAGAGGCAGAAAAAAATACATTTAGTGTGAATTTAGGTTATGTAGTATTTTTTAGAAAGAATGTAAAATAAACAAACATTAACTCTCCCACCTGAGGAACAGGACTTAATTCACTATCAAGTTCTTTGGAGCCATCAGTGTGCTAAATTTAATGAATATTTTTTAAAATATTAAAAAATTATTTACTTTAAACCCCTTTAAAAGTCTTAATTAAATGTAAAGATACAGATTGACTTTACAAGAGTTTTATCAAGATGTGGTGACATGTAATTGAAAATTTTGTTGTTAACACTGAAACCGAAGTTTTTTCATATATTCAGGTTACAAAGAAATTTATCAAAAAGTTGATTTGGAAGAGAATAAAATGTTTAAAAGCAAAGTTAAAAGTTTTTGACTTATAATTTCCAAAGTATGTAATGCATACCAGCATTTTAAAAATAAAATTATTTAAAAGAAATGCCACTTTATGGAGCACTTTATTTTTTTTCATTCCGATTACAAATGAACCCCCACACACACTTAAAAAACTGTCAAAAAAGGAAATCTTTTGAAATTAAATGCCAGCACAGTGGATGTGATTTTTGTGAAGCATTTTGATTTCAATAAAGCAGCATTCTCTGGTTGATAATTGTTCAATTGTATTTTTTTCCATCTAGCTCCAGTAAAAAGTGGCTTATTTATGTACTTTTTATTTGCGCACATTTTATTTTGTATGGCACGTTTCCATTTCATCTTAGGAGCTTTATAAAGATTAAGCTTTAGAGAGCCCTTTTCTGCAGATATTATCCCTATTACACAGGAAGGTAAGCAAATACAGAGGAAGGTTAATTGAATTGCCCTGCTGCAGTATGTGAGTATTGGAGCTGGAACTACAATTTGGGAATGATCGTTCCCAAGTCAGTACTTTAATCTAATATAGCACAGGAGTGTTTCCTCTGGTATTGTAACCCTAGAAAAAAGAAGAGCAGAAAACACAAAGTTAAGATCTTAATTTTAAGCTCTGAGGTGTTGCTTTTCATCCTCTTAAGGCTGTGTTTTCCTCTTTATAGGTTATTCCCAATAATAGCCATCTTTCCTTCATGCCGTGGCAGGTAAGAAAAATGGGACCAACTATGGCCAATAGGAACCACGCTGTTCATTTTAGGGGCCAGAGTGTTAGTTGCTCGTACATCTTGGTTATGTTTTTCTGTGTATGTGAATAAGTGGTAAGGCACAGATTTTAAGAGCCTTTAGAAACTCGGCCTCTCAATGAAGATCACTTTAAAACTGTTTGTGACTGGTGAAGGGGATGGCGTCGTACTCGTAGCAGTGACTTTGTGGTGCTGAGAGTTTAAGCAAAATATGTATGGTTGCTGTCCTGAGAAAAGCCAGTCCCCAACACTGATAAGCCGTTTAAGTGATCTGTGATGTGTAGGTGGTTGACTTCTACCAAACTACAAGTTTATGTACTTGTTATAGCTTTGACTCCTGTTTGGCATGCTTGTTTCACTTAAATTGGGACTGAAAGTTGAGATCTGGTCATGAAGTATATAGCATGATTTTTCTGATTCTGGAAGAATTATTTAGTTAAAGCCTTTCCCTCCTTACTCTAACTTGAGTTTCTGTGTCTCACTTAGTTTGGTGATCCGGTTGGATTTGTAGTGGAGACTGAGGTAAGCGACACTGGCATGGGGTTCATTTAATGCCGAACCCCTCGAATACAAGGTTGGGGAGGGAGGCTTGACACTTCCCTGGAAGAGATCCTAGTGCATGCAGTACAGCAACACCAGCCACAGGTACAGTGCTTCCTTCTGTGGAGCCTGTTTCTGGGTGGCCTTTGGGCTTTCAGGCAGGGAGGGAAAAGCTCATTAGGGCTTGAGAAAAGGATGTGCTCAAGATCCGCTTTCTCCCTGTGCTCCTGGAGCTGTGCACCACTCTCTCTGCTGATGGGAAGCAAGGCTATGGATATGTTGCACGCTTTGCAGCAATGATTCCTTTGTAGTTCTGCATTTCAGCTGCTTGTTATCCTGTGCATTTAGCACAAATATGTTTATGGAAAATTTAAGATTTTTATGTGATAGTAGAGGTGGAAAACAATCTCTATTCCTGAAGTAGGTGTTTTAACAAGAAGCGTGTTTTTGCCAAAGCAAATGTCCAGCTCCTTTATTAGTTTTCTGGGACTGGTTTTAGGTTGGTGTAGCTTGGTTTCAAACTGCATGTCAAAAAATTATTTACCGCGGCAACTATAAAATATTCTGGGGACCGTGACATATACCTGATTGTTTAAGTCCATGCCCAGATGCTGGGTCCTAGCCCCAAAAAGAATTTTGTGAGAAATGGATGAAAACTGCTGGTAGGTAAACATCCAAAGAAAAAAGAATTCAAGGTCAGTTAGTTTTGTTATTTTTGAGAAGTGTCTTTTTAGTAGATTTCTTTTATGAAAGATGTTGCCGGAGCTCCTGTTGCAGATAAACTTACCTTCTTGGCACTACAGTTTTAATGCAGGAGCAAAATTTATGTGCTTCCTCTTTCGTGCTGAAACTTTTAGAAATCTAAAAAAAGTTGTAATACTATTGCCCTTTCTCTAAAAACCTGAAAAGACAATAGAGTCCAAATTCATTTGATTACTGTGTGGGTATGATAAAGTAGGGTAACTTGTTTCCACAAAGGGTGGTATCTAGGGCTCTTTGCCTTGCCACCTAGGGAAAAATAAGGAAAACATCTTTCTATACAAACATGGTGACTGTATGTACTAGGGAATAAGCAAATGGACTTTGCCACTGACAAGCAGCAAGTTCAGGTGTTACAACCATCTTAGAGTTGCTGGTCAGCACTTCCGATTAGTCGTCAGTATAAAATTAGGAGAGGTATGTAAGTTTCCTGTTTATGAGAAAAACATCACTAACAACTTGCTATTTTTGTCTGATCTTTGACTAAAATTTTGCAGTTCTCTCTGAAGAAATATATTGTGGGGGAAAATATTAATGGAAAACTCCAAAACAAACCTGTATGATTAAAGAATGAGGCACAAAGACCAGACTACATGCAGTAGCTAGGCGTGCACAAATCATACATTCCCTCTACCCAAAAGGAGTTACCTGCTTTCAATAAGGCCATCATTTTTTGAGAATGACGTTGTGAAATAGTTTAAAAACAGAAGAAAAATATAAACAAGATAATTGACTCCATTAGGTTATTTGTGAAATAATACTTGGGAGGTATGCTGCTGTGTAGTCAAAACTATGGTCTTGTAGACCTGGAAAAGATGTAAGTATTGGAGGGGGAAAGTTCTCCTTCTGCAAGACCCAGGAGAGGGCTGAGTCATTGATCTCGCTTGTGGTTACCTGTCTGGTCCTTGGGCTCAGCCCCAGTTGCAAACTGCTGCAGGGTGCCTGGGAAGTTGGGAGAGGCTGGGGTGTGGGGAAACCCATCAGGCAGATGGTCCTCCTCTCCATCTGCCCACCTCTGCTGCAACCATGATCTTTACTAGCTAGGCATTCCCATGGCTTTAATTAGTTGAGTCTCTCTCCTGTAAGCAAGAGGGCTGGAGTTACTCCTCACTTTTTGGGTAGTCTACTTTCTCTGCCCACACTGCAAGCTGCTGTCAGTGGTGCCATGATCTCCTGAAGCAGCTTCATGCATGGTCTAGATTAGGATGAGACCAACCTGGGGAGGGGGAAGGGTCTTGGAAAGTCTCTGTCCAGTCCAATGGGAAGGGTGAGAGAGAGGGAAACACCAACTCACTCAACATTGGTGCTGTGTTGCTTGTTCTTGGCCTCCAGGGCTGGAAATTGGATAATACCTATAGTTGAAGTGTTTGGGCATGTGTTGGACTACAATGTTCACTCTCTGGCACCTTGGAGAAAGCTCCCTTGTGGCTGAGCCTATCCATAAAGATGGACCCATCACCTTTATTGAGGGCTGTCTGGGTGGGGTGCCTGTAGGAGCAGAGCCAGTCATGCTGATCAGTGATCTCACCTGAGATGTGTTTACTAAGCAGGCTGGGCATGGCAGGTGGTTAGTGGTTCCTCTCCTGCTTGTGACGCCCAGCAGCAGATGGTGGGGCAGATGCTTGACATCTCAGGATGCCTGACTGTGACCCCTTCCCATTGACTCAGCCTTCCCCTGCCCAGGTAGCATGTGTGTCCCCTCCTGTGGTGGCTGCCTTTCTTGGTGTGATGGCTGACACTGCTATTTGCTTCTTTCCTTTTTCTACCCACCCTGGATTAATCTAGCAGTTCTGAGCTGGGGCTTCAGTGCCCTGAATATGGCTTGGCCTGCAGGTGGGCTTTGCTCTGAGGTGTGCAGGAGAAAGTCCTCTGACCTGCACGTACTCCCAGGAGGATGGGGAAGGAAAGAAAAAAAAAACGCTTCAGTTTTGAATCCTTTTTGTACTGGGTAGCATTCTGCCCCTCACCCTCAATGTTCTGTCCCCTCAGGTCACCGTATGTACGATAGCTCTACCTCAGTGTCCGAGCAGATGCCATGAGGCATCGTCAGCCCTTTTATAGGCAGTGGAGCCAACTTGGAACAAGCTCTGCAGCTCTTCTGTTTGAGCTGAAGTCTGATGTGTCTGAATAACAAACCCCAAGAAGAGTCTTATGTACTAGAATGGAGGGTTTCCCCTAGGCAGGAACTGGGGGTGATCTAGAAAGAAGTGGGTTGGGGTCTCCACAGCACCTGTGAGTGAGGTGCCATGTCCAGTGGCTGGGGCAGGTGCGGGTGCTGTGGTCTGTCCCTGGGTGCTCTGCCCTGGAACAAGCCACAGCGTGTCCTTATGTCTGCCCTTCTGTAGCCTGTTTCCTCCTTCCCTGCCTCATCATTTTAATCTGCACCTGCAGGGTATTTCCAAAGGCTTGTGATAATATACTTGTTTTGAGGGAAGAAAGAAACTTTTTTTTTTTTTCCTTCAGATTTGTATAGAGAACCTAAGCACAAATACCTGCTAATTTTGGAGTTCCAAATCCCACAATTCAGGGGTTCAGGCTGCCAGGAAGGCTGCTAACTGTAGTTGAGGCTGTGCACTCACTATTGCACCAGCTGCTCCAATATCGTGAAATCCTGAGCTAGTGTTATCAGCTCTGTCACAGCTCTCTCTGTTCTGGTATCCTCCTATTCAAGAACCTGAAGCACAAAATTATAAACATCTACGATTTTTAGAATTCAAATGCATAGGTACCTTGGTACTTCTAGTGCTGAGGACTCTACATGGGTTTTATTTAAAGGACTTATTTTACTTGCTATTGAGTGTTGTATGTGTCTGGAAATCCAACAATATAAGGTTTTTGGGGATTATTTTCCCTTTTCTAACTTGCAGAATGTGCCAGTATCGGTGTGAAGCTTGACTTTAGAATGCCTGAATGTACACTGAGCATTATTGCTTTCTAGGTTTTGGTTATAAATATAACTATTCTTCTGTTATTTTTCTATAGGTTTCACAACAGGTAGAAGTGGTCAAAGTTAACTAAACTTTTGACTAATTCATGTTTGAGAGTAAGAATTAAAGTGAAACGTTGGAGTACCGATATTTTTTTAAGAATAATTAAACTGGACTGTTACTGTAGGTAAACTAAACTGTTATTTTCAATAACTGAACCAATTCTAATTTTAGTAATTAAAACTAGAAAGTGAAGAGTAAAGAGCTAAACAATATGTAAGGTTTAAAAAACATCAGTGTTGCTACTTTGTGTTGGATTTTAACACAAGGGTTCTGTTTATTATAACAGTTTGTTACCATAGAGGTATAAACTGAAAGGTAGCAATGATGATTTAGTGTAATACGTTATATTAAATAAACTTGTCCTGTTAGCACTGCATGCGAGCCTTTATTTACATTACAGTAAGCTGTTTTCTGCTGCATTTACAATTTTGCTATACAAATAAATTAAGGGATCTCATGACAGTATGATTTACCTTCTCCCTGCAGACTGCAAGACGTTAATATTTTTAAGCGTATTTGCTTGGAAGTGGTTACATTAAATTTTCTGTTGGGGCACCATCAAACCTACCATCTGAGAAAGGAAATAGATGAAAGTTGGTTTTATCTTCGTGTTCCTATGCTTAAAGGATGGGCAAATATTAAATATAGTATTTAGAATTTAATGCCATTGCAAACAATATTGAATAACCTTTAAAAATGCATTCCTGTCCTGCAATAACAGATGAACAGCCACAAAGTGAAATAAATTAAAAGGGCAGGTACAGTCACACACAGAGCTTTGACTGTTTGATCTTCCGTGTCGTCCCAATGTACTCTTTCGGAAATTGGTGAACTTAGGCTTCAGTTTTGGTCAAGCTGAACAGGTGCGGCTGAGTGAATGGTTTGGCCTGTAATATTGGTGGTGGTGATAGATAAACTGTGAGGGAAATCTGAGCCTGAACTTCCAGTCCCAGGATAATTTGCAGGGCTGATAAATTGGGGGGTGAGGGCAGGGAAGAAGTATTTTTGTTTAGATAATGGAGCAGACTTTGTCTGCACTCCAGGTACAAAGGCCGTGCAACTTCACAGTCCAGTCTGTTTTTATATAATATTTTCATTAAGATACATACTTCCGACATGATACAGGTATAACTCTGTGAACATCTGTTCTTTTTAAAAAAAGAAAAAGTGTCAAGTGTAATTTTGTTTCATTTTATATTAGGATAGAGCTGGTAGAATTAATTTGAAATATCTCGGTGTAAGCGTTTGAAGCTAAGCTCTTCATCTTTCTACTCTTTTTCACTAAAAGCTGTTTGACAAAACACAGGGTAACCTATTCTTTCTGTAAACATTGCCTCCTTTGGTCGCTCGGCCTGATGCAGTTCCCATTCCTTAGGAGCTGTCAGCCTGGGTCCTGCAGGAGAGGGATGCACTCCCGCACACAGCTGACTCTCCTCCTCTGCGGGACACCGTGGGGCAAAGTCCCCCCTATGAGGGCACATGCCATCAGGCATTCTGAGCCACCAGTTCAACATCATTTGAACTTATAAACTCTCTAGTCAAAACATTTACAGGATTTCTAGTTATTTTTCTGATCAATTAAAAAATATTTGTATGTCATGCAGCCCTCTTATCTGCAGAAGTTCCCCTGCGTACAGAAGATGGTATATATGTGGCTTCCACGATGGTATTAAGCACCCATACTTTTGTTTCTCCTATACGTAGGAGCACAAGAGAAGTGCCAGCTCTGCTATGCTCAGCTGATTTTGCTGTGATGCTGCTTCCAGCCACGCAGCTTTCTGTGTTCTTCCCAGCTGGACGTGTTTCTCAGTTACAACTTCATTTGGTGCGTCTGTGCTGTGATGGCCTGTGTGCTGCTCAGTCTGTCTTCAAAGAATTTCCTCCCACCTTCAGGCTTGGTTTAAAGCTTGTGGAAGGCGGCAAAGTGGGTGGGACTAGCGCCCATGGAAACTAAGTGTTGATATTTGGAAAAAGTCTAGATATTGCTATAGGTTTAAAGAAGCGGGGGAGTTGGGAGCAGAAGGGGCACTGCTCATATGCCCTCTAGCAGACCACTGTGAAAATGTTACTCTTACTTTTATTGATTATTTGCTTTCATTTTTCTTCTCTTATTTTTTATATTTTCCCTGTTCTTTTGCTGGTGCAGTGAGGTGGAGGAATAAACTTGCAATTCTGTAAAGTACACCTTTCTTAATACTTAAATGCTGATCCTGTGTTCCAAAATGAACCTCCCAATATGCTTCAATGGAACAAAAACTTACAAAGAATGCTGATAAATAAAAATAAGGTAATCTTGCAGAAAAAATTAGAATTAACTTAAATGTGATTGAGACGTTTCTAACCTAGTGGATCTGCTTTGTATGAAAGTATGTTAGAAGTATGATATTGTTTTGATTACTGTAGCAAAGTTATAGTACTATGAACTGTTTTTAAAAGAAATTTTTTACAGTTTATATACAGGCTCTTATGTAATTAAAATGGACGATTTGGCTACAGTAACACATTTTCTCATTTGATATATTGATTTAGTAGTCATCATTAGTATTATGTTGAAGATTTTTTTTTATTTTTTTTTGGTATGAAACAAGTTATGCAAAATCCTAGAACTGAAGATCCAGTAATAATCAGGTAAACCAACCCCCCAAAAAACCAATCAACAAAGGAAAAAGGAAGCAAAAGAGTGTAATTGAGAAAGAAACTACTTTTTAGCATTCTGAGCTGGACACAATGACTTATGTGGGAAATTACAAGTTATCTGAGAGCAATTGCTGCTGATTTGAAGTTTCATTTAAAAAAATACTATTATTTTGCCATTTCTGGTGAAGGTGAGCTGAAATGATTTGTATAATGCGTCTATGGCTCTGAAAACTGTAATTCAAATATAAAAGGATACTACCTTACCCCTCTTCATAATTTCTCTGTCAGTAGAAAACCTAACTGAAAGCAGAACTTGATACGTTATTGCTATTTGGCAAAATATTAATGAACTGTGTAGGAAGGCTTTACACATTTTTCAGGTAATGCTTACAAAAAGCTCTGAATCTGCCAAACATAGAAGAGTAGAAGACTTTGAAAGAGTAATGTAGATAAATTGGCCTTCTGGTATTGAGCCTGTCTGTCCATGGACTCGTAAGATGGTGTGGGGCTGCCAGTGGTCAAGGCCATCTCCCAAAGCCCCAAGAAGCATCTCACTTGCCTTAGGATCATAGAATAGTTTGGATTGGATGGGACCTTTAAAGGTCATCTAATCCACCCCCCTCTGTAATGAGCAGGGATGTCCTAGGTGGCACCAGGTACCTACAGGTAGGCAACAGAAATGGCTTTTAGATGTCTGTCTTATTTAACAGACCCATAGACACCTAAATATATGTGTGGGAATCTCAAAATGGGCTTTGCACTAGGAGCTTGAAATTTTTAATTACAGTATAGAGGAAGAATATTTTGCTTTTTCTTGCACAAGGTCAAGTTTGCTGTCAGTGTTTCTGAATGTAAATACATTTGTACAGATTTCTCACTGACATTTTTTTTCTTGATTTTTTTTTTTTTCTTTTTCCCTTGTTACAAGAAAAATTTGGGCTGCAGTCTGTATCATCAATTTGAGAACACTGAGAAACTCTCACCCAGGGCATCCCCCACCGAGTTTAGAAACACCATTATGTACTGTACTTTGAGACCTACCTGTCTAAAGTTTTTTCTTTCACTGCTTAGCATATGATTTTATCCTTTCAGAAGAATTAAAGGGGAAAAAAAACCCATAATTTTTCATTCATTTAATCTTGTTATCAATATTAAACCATCAGTACTTACACAAAAAAATTTCTTCTGACACTGGAATGACTTTAGAATATCTTTTCCTTTATCCAAGTTGGGAATATTTCTGTACATGTGTTGGGTTTTTTGTTGGTGTCGTCCCTGTCCCCGCCCCCCAAGTAAGCTCTTCCATCATCATGCTCATTTTTGTTACTCTGACCTGTCTGTAGCAGTTTTTCAGCCACACCTCTAATGGAGACAAGGTTCAGCTAACCTAGTATGGTGGAATTGAAATATATTTGTGTATTAAGGGCTCCATTTTTATACTTTATGATGTTTTTATGTAGTTCAAAATTATAGTGGCTGTTCTGTAGTCCTGTTGCCTACCATTTAAGTTTCATTTTGAATTAATTTCCTCCGGGGTTTTTATTTCTGTTGCTTTTCAACTTCTCCCTGTATACTGAATTATTATGAGGACCCTCAGGTAAGACAGGCCTGGTAGTGAGAGAAAACAAAAGAGCAGGTGAACAGAGGTCAGCCCTACCTGGGGAGCAAGAAAAGGTTTATGTCACTGGGGAGATAATAAAATCTCTAAGACACACAGGCATAGAAAGCAGTGGGTTTTTTTTCCCTTCCTGTAGCTTCTTTCATATCTAAATCACTATGAATTTAAAGACTTTATTGTTAAAAAATAGTCTGGTTTTGTAACATTGTCCTTAAGTGTTGTATCAAGTACTGAGTATGGAAGTATTCCATTTAATAGAATTTTTTATTTTCCTCCTCCTGGAAAAGGGCAAATACAAGTACTAGGTAACGTAGTAACATATTTTTTTGTAAATATTAGCCAATAGACTTTTTCAGTTCAAAGAGTATGCATTAAAAAAAACCCCTGTTATTGGTGAGTAGCTTATTGACATAGTAAATATGTTGTCAGTGTCTGGACAACTACCTATAAAAGTTTTATGGTGTCTATAGATAATGTTAAGATAAAGTGAGATAATGAGGAATATACCATATTTTCATTTTGCTGTATGAAGGAAACAGGTTGGTTTTATTGGTTTTGTTTGGTGGCTTGTTTGTTTTCTGTTTGGTTGGGGGTTTTTTTTGTGTATGTGGCTGGTGGGGGTTTTTTGGTTTGTGATTGGCTGTTGGGGTGGTTTTAGTAGGTTTTTTTTTTAACTTCTTAGAAAGTATAACCATTCATTTGTAATATTCTAATCTACAAAGGAGGCTGTTGGTGAATTCCCTAGGGAGAACTTACTATCTACATTATTCGTCTAACTACTTAGTCCTTTTTCCCTAACTGTTAATTCTGGTAGAGTATCAGTACCGAATGAAGAGGTAAGGCAGCCAGTTCATCGAGTTAAAGCTGTAAAACTATATTTCTGTCAAAATATCCAAGGTAATCAATGTCCACAACAGATTTAAATTTATAAATCTCGTTTTTACTTTGTTGTTTACCATTGAATTCAGTGTGGCAACTGGTGGCAGAATGCTCCATAGAGTTCTGCCTGTGTGTCTCTTTCAGTTAATGGTTACACTCAGAAAATATCCCTGGATTTGGGTTTGGTCCTTTGTTAGCGTGGTAGCAGCAGAGGCAGCCTTTGGGCATGCCTGCTGGGAGGGGACTGGGGCACACTTTTACCCTCCTGCTTATCACTGCCATCAGGGAAAGTTATCTAATGGGCTGCATTTGGATTGCATACAGATACCAAAGGAAGAAATTTTATCTGTAGCTTAAGTGGCCTTTTAGATGCTGTCCTTGATCTTGCCTGGGCCAGTGATAAATTCGTGTTTCTCTTAGTTCTGGCTTTGTTTGAATTATGTAATATATAACAATACAGCTTGTTGAAAAAATAAGTCAGCATTAAAAATGAACGTGCATCCAAAATCTTTAGGGGACTCTGTTATGCAAAATATAACTTTTAACTATTAATGTATGTCTGGTTTTGTAAGAAACTTTCTTATCTAGAGACTTGGTATATCACCACTGTCAACATTAGGCTAGACAGTTCACCTAGACTTTTTTTTTTTTTTACTTGTTCTTAAAAAGTCACCTTTCTCCTCAGCTGATCATGTGAAACAGGTTTTGGTAAGGTGCCGCATGTGGGTGCAATCATCCACAAAGTGCTAGGAGGAACTGCGGGTGGCTGCACCGCCAATGTCCTGCTTCTCACCGACCCTGAGGGCACGAGGCTGCTGCTGTCCCTGCAGTTGCAGGTGGGATGTTGCAGAGTTAAGTGGCAAATGCCTGTAAATTTTAATGGGATTTGGCTGCCAGAATCTCTTAGGCCACATGAAAAATTTTAAGCTGTGATTGAATGTTTATTGGGAAGAGACTTCCCCTAAATACTCATTATCTGAAGGTAAGAGGGTTTTCATTGCACTGGTTTTTGAAGCTGAAAGAGTTGGACTTGGCTGGAAGTATTTGTTCTACATAAAATATGTAATCACATAATTCTGAAGGATGATGCTGTCTGTATACTGTATACCAGTCTTTTAGAAATTGTTTCTGTTGACATATCTAGTCTGTTCATAATGCTTTTATTTTTTAATCATATCAAGTGCCCTGGTATATTATTTTTGTACCTCATACTTCACGTAATATTAGACTGAAGCATTTGCCATAAATTTCTGATCTGATACAACTTATACTCCTATTATTTTTCTCTGTATATTCTTTTTGCTTTACATTCTAGGGAGTTGCAGGTTGCATGGAAGAAAACTGTCCTGTTCATCGCCATGACCTGTGTAAACAGCTAGCAGATAGGCTTTGATATCTGGGTGCAAGTCTAACCTTGCCACAGCAACAGAACCGATCAGCCTTAATCCAAGGTTTCCGGCTGGATGGAGAGACACTGCAGGGAAAGGTGTGTTTTGGACACATGGGCTGGTGGGAGGCAGGGTAATGTTCAGGAAGGACAGGTCCCTTCTCCTGTTCATCCTTTCTATTAAGACCACTTGATGATTCAACATAATGGATAAGTAAATACCGAAGCTATGTAACGACACTCTTTTAATGAGTAAACCAAAACCCCTCAGTTAAGTGGAAGTCAAATTTCAAATTTATTGCTGAGAAAATGATGTGAAATATGACATTAATCTGAAGCAGAACAATTAGGATTGGGTGGTTTGGGTTATTCTAATAACTATATAAATAATAGAAAAGTGGTGAAACAGGGAAAGAATGAAGTGACTGGGTACTGCTTTTGAAGATGTGCTAAACTATTGGCCTGATGATGAGGCTGGTCATGTTAGACATAGTAGGCGCAAATTTAACTCGTTTTTTTGTGTAAGGACACTTGAACACACAACTCCCCTCTCTGAAGAAAGTGCTCTGTTAACCAGGCTAGAAATAACTCAGAAATAAGGTCTGTTGTGCTGCTCTGTATACAAAATTAAACATTCAGGGGAGCAGGGACTGGAACCAGATGTCTCATTTCCCAAGTGACTAATCTAGCCACCAGGCTAGAGAGTTGCATTTTCTCATTACCCCTCCCTTCCTCCATTTACATACAGTTTATACACGGGAGACAGTTCCAGTTGGCCTGTAGCATTAGAAATTATCACACTGGCATATAATTTTCCACAGGGTAAAATTGGACCATGCCTAATTAAAGTGCAGGAGGAGCAATTAGCCAAAAGATATTTTGGTAGGTCAAGCACCAAGACCTGCACGGCTCATCATAGAGAAAAAGTGGTGTTATTTTTATTTGCCTTATATGAAGAATTTTGGTGCTGTTGGTCTTGCCTCAAGGAGCAGAGAGACCTTCAATTCGAGTCTGAACTGAAAAGAATATGAGGAAATAACCTCCTTGAGCTGCATTAGGAGGTGTGTTGCCTGCAGGTTGAGGGAGGTGATCCTTTCCCTCTGCTCGGCACTGGTGAGGCCACATCAGCAGGTGTTGGGTTCAGTTTTGACCTCCCCAGTACAAGAGAGATGTGGACATACTAGAGCAAGTCCAGCGCAGGACCACAAAGATGATTAGGGGACTGGGGCATTTGGTCTATGAGAGCTGGGGCAGTTCAGCCTAGAGAAGAAACGGTTGTGCAGCCTCCATCCTTGGAGATGTTCAAAACCGTACTGGACACAGTCCTGGACTACCTGCTTTAGCTGACCTTGCTTGAGGAGGAAGGTTGGACTAGACAACCTCGGAGGCCTCTTCAGACTTCACGTTTTCTGTGAAAAATGTACTTACTCACAAGTACTCATTGACCATACAAACATCATGTACCTAGGTTTCTTATTCTTTCAGATCAAGACATGAAATCTATAAAGAAAAAAAAAACAACACAGAAAACAAAATCCTGAAAAAGTTAAAACAAAAATTAAGTCTCCACTTTAAATTTGTAGGTAACAGAAGTCAGTTAGATTGATGATAATAGTATGATTACAAAAAGCACAAGAAACTTTTGGAGTTTATCTAAACTCTGAGGAGTTGTTTGAAATGAAGTTTCCTTAATAAATGCTTATTTTACCTTGTGTTGACTTACACTTGATTTTGAGATAGGTTATTAGATGGCAGAAAAATCTATCCTTTGAGTCTGAAAATCATATGCGGGTGACTTGAAACATTGTTTTCCTTATCTAAACAGAATAATTGGGGGAGGGGGGGCTGTGGAAGGAAAAAATTCTTTGTGAGAAAAGGTAGAAAAAATATGAGACCAGTAGGTTCATTTCAATGCTAACCTGATGATTTTTGAGTCACAGAATACTGCAGCAATAAGGAGCAGTACGTGCAGAGGTGGTCCTCATTCCCAGCACACAATCACTGGGAATTTTGTTACGTAGTTTGAAGAGGCAAAGCTGTAGTGATTTTTCCCTGATTCCACTTATCTCCCTTGATGTTGGGTGCCATTAAAGCTGCAATTATAAATAAGGCTTCCACAGAGCAAAATGCAAATTAGTTTTCATTAATATATTCAAGCAGAGAAGATTTTAATAGATTCTCTTCAAAAATTTAAATGTAAAGTGCCTCTTGCTAGAATTCTGAGCCTCCTTGTTCCAGTGTGATGTTAGGAAGCCACTTCTCCTTGAGAGGGTCTTTGGTACGGTCAGGTCTCTGTGGCGAACTTAAAATGCAACTGGTATGAGTGGGAGGGTCCTTGTTTACTTTCAGTTGGAGCTTGATAGTGTCTGCAGTGATCACAGGTTTTGCCTGGGAAATGGTAGTATGTACGGAACTTCCATGTGCTTCTAGGTGGCTGAAGTGGCTTGGCCCCTCTGACACTGCAGGTTTAGTCACTGCGTTCAAAACCAGGCGGGCTGGGGCTGTGCGCGTGTTAAAGGCCCGGGGGTCATTCCCCTTGCCTGATGGCTCACCTGGCACTGACCACGTACCGCTTGTCCTCGTGCACGCTCGCCTCGGTTGCGATGCAGAACGGCTCACGGAACTGCGCAACGGACTATAATAAGGCACGGCTGGAGGCTAAGAACAGACATTTTTACAGAGCAGTTTTCAACCTTCATCACTTCCCGGCCCCGGATCACTGCCTTGCCCCCCTCCAGCCCCGGACGCCTGAATTGGTACGAGCGCTGTGGCAGCCGAGCGGCCGGCAGGCAGGGGTGCCTCCTGCCTGCAGGGCTGCCGCCTGCCTGCATGGCTGCCTCCTGCCTGCGCTGCTGCCGGGGGACAGGGCCCTGCCACCTGCGTATGGGAAGGCAGACACTAGGCTTTGTATGCCGTAGGGAAAAAAGTGAAGAAATATGGTTGTATTTGTGAATGCAGCTTGCAAACTGCATTCAATCTATTAAGTCTGTATGATCAACGACCATATTTCTAAAAGTTGTCATTTTAGTCGCTTGTACAAAATTTGAAATGTCATGCTGTGGAGCCATGGCTTTTCTGCGGCTCTGAATATGTTCCAACACCTTCCTGTGTAACTAAGCGATTGTTTTTGCCTTTCCAAATTGTGTTTTCCATTCTTCCAGTGAAAATTTCTGTACTTCATAAAACAGCAGGCCATGGGATTCAGATCGACAACACAGCAAGCTGCGAGTCCCGACCATCATCTTTCAAATTCCCTTCTTTTAAAATCTCCTCCTCCCATTTTATTGAACTGGATCCTTTGCAATTATTAGGAAAGGCAGCCTGGGCAAACTTGACATCATAACTTGCAGATTGAGAAGTCAGTTACGAAGACATACCTTAAAGGAGGTTAGTTAATACGTGATTATAGTAGACAGTGCTTGCAAGTTTATTGACTCAATCTGTTAGCCAATTTATTAGTAAATGAGATAGCACATACTGAAGAGCAGAGTGGCAAGTTCTGTCACTTTAAAGTTCTTTATGACACTTACGATTAATTTGTAAAAAGGAAAAGCTAAAACCTCACTTATGCTACATTCCAAAGGAAGAATGTCCTTGTGGCTTTTTACCTCCGTTCAGTGAATCTGTTCCTTCATTTGTCTTGGCTGAAGGAAACCAATTATGTCATTTTAATCACTATCAAAAAGCAAGCTGGGACAGCATAGTTGCTGCTTATTTACATTTAGTACTTCCATTTAAGTTTTTTATGGTGATTTTTTTTTTCTTAAGTTCACTGATGATAATGAAAAGTTGATTTTTTTATAAATTTTTTTTAAAGATGAACTGAAAGAAGGAAAAATTACACATTATATATTTTATTACAATAAGTTTAGAAACAGATGAAAGATGTGCATGTGTATATGGGGAAGAAAGGGAGCACAGGTGCTAAACTGAATAAAATTACTATTTTCACCTCTTACTTTTGGACTACTACTTAGGCTACCCTGAAGCTGAGCACTGGGGGACTCCCAAGCTTATAAGTAAGAGAGTAAGCAATTTTGCCAACAAAGATTTTTTTTTTTCAATCTTTTTTAATACCTGTATAAGACAAACAATTAAAAGGAACATTCAAGAGCTGGAAGGTGTTAGCTAAGTTAGTTAATTTATATTGCCTCAATATGTATTACAATTTTACTTAGTAGTAATAGAAGATAGTGGGCAACAGCTGAAGAAGCAGCATAAGCAAAGAGGAGTGCTTCTCTATGCCTATGTTAGCTGTTAGTTGCAAATTATAATAGAGTGAACAAAACCAGTAAAACAGCAACATTTGAATTACTGAAGTTTCTCTTCATAGATTAAGGGAATTGAAAGTGATGGCCCTGGTTGACATCAGTTTGATGAGTCAATGCTTTTGTTTCCAGCTAATTAAATTTCAGTGGTTGAAAATAGTTTAAGACAATTCAGTGTTTTCCTTGAGAAGAACTTTTTTCCTTTTGTTGTTGATTTTCCTGCCTCCATGCTCTTGAGAGATGCTTAATTATTTTCCCTGTAATAATGTATGACTAAACATTCTGTTTCTTCACCTTCTTTTATTGATTGATAAGTTTCAACTTTGCTGGAAAGTGTAGGTGCAAAACTGGAAATCACTTTCAGCCTAACCTGATTCAAGAGAGTTTGTTCTTTGAATATGTCCACGGAATTTTATTATAGTTCAACAAAATGATGGTTTCCCAAAATTCATTTCAACTTCCTTGAACTGCATTTTCCATAAGAGAATGTAGATTGATATTTTAGTTAATTTTCAACAGCTACTACTTTTGAACTTAATTTTCAGTTAGTTTAACAAATGGAAATGAAACAATTTGTTATCTGGAATATCAAGGAATATTTATTATTTTAGTGAAAGAATTCAGGTTATTTAAATATTTCTAAACTGTCTTATTTCTGTTGTACATTTTTTCAACATACAGAAACGTTACCACATAAGAAATAGGAATAGTAATGATTTATTCTGCAACCTTGAATAATTTTACAATGACATTCCAGCTAATTTCCTTTCTAACATTTATGTTCCTGGTAAGCTGCTTTTAACATGTTTCTTCAGTAATTTTAATCTGCCCTTAGCATTTGGTAATATCCTAATTCTTCTTCAAGTTGTTCACACATATGTTTTACTGTCCCTAAGGAGAAAAAGCTGTACAAGAAGTATCCATTGTTAGTAAATCTTGGTTTTGATGTATCCTGAAAAATACAGAACATTGTTGGCCCTCCCAAGGGAAGGATTCTTGGAGTTGCTTAACAACTCCCGTCTCCAGCTGTTTCTTTTCAAACCTCTGCTGCTGTTTATCCCTCAGCAGAGCTGCTTGTACCATTTGTTAGGTGATACTGGAAGTGATCACTGCACTGATAGGGCTCTTTGTTGCTGCCTGACTTTCCTGTTTTCAGATAAGCAAGCTTCTTAAATCCACTTCTTTTTGGAACAGGGAGCTCCTGGACCTTCTCCTCAGTGCAAGGTGCAGCCTGACCCCCTGAAATGCTTTGCCTTCCTTTATCTCCCTGAAGTCACTTTCAGTCTGTCCTTTGGCATCGTCTCTGAGCATACAGATAATTTTTTAAATGAGTAATTCCATTGGCTTTGGTAGGATAACTTGAATATGTAAAGCTCGACATACTTGAATACTTTATTGAATCAGGGACCAGATTTTTCATAATCTTCTCTTTATTTTTAATCTGAATGAGTGGGTCAGTCTCAGGAACCAGATGTCTTACTTTCAGAGCTCTGCACTTTGTCAGTTGTGATCAGCCCATACTTTTTTTTTTTTACCAACATTTATTTGATTTTTTTTTTTTCTTCTAGTCCATGGAAAATAATGAGATTCTTACTGTGTTAACAGCTCTTTTAGAGAAGACATAACTAATAAACCCACCAAATGAACAATAGCTGTATCTCAGCAATACAGCTTTGGGAAGTTGCAGAGTAATTTTTAAATTTCCCTTGAGATAAAGACAATTAATTCTGAGGCTCGTCTTCATAGGTGCATCTTGGAGAGTGAGGTTAAATTATAGTAAGCGAGCAAGGTATTTACAATGACTTCTCTATGTTCTGTGTGCCAGGGCTCTGGGTGTTACTGGACAATGACATCGGGCTGAGTTAAGTGTTGTATAAAGTATTGAAGAAAGTGTTTTATAAGCTTGGAAAGTGAAACATTCATAGTGTGCATATTTCCTTGATTTAAGAGATGCCTAAACTGTAATTACAGGGAAATATCCTCCCTATGGCATTATTTCTAATTACATACAATTTTTTTTTCCTTTCATACTTTTCCAGAAACTTTTAGAAGCTTTAATATTAGTTTGTTAGCATTTTGAGGAGGCATAAGTTGTGTCCTGGAATAAAGAACTTGTTTTCATTCACTTGGTGTTACAAGCAGCATATTCTTCCAGTACCTGAAGGGGCCTACAAGAAAGCTGGAGGGGGATTGTTTACAAAGGCAGGTAGTGACAGTAGAAGGGATAATGGCCTTAAGCTGAAAGAAGGTAGATTTAGATTAGATATTAGAAAGAAATTCTTTAGTGTGAGAGTAGTGAGGCACTGGAACGGAAGTTGTGAATGCCCCCTCCCTGAAAATGTTCAAGGCCGGGTGGATGCTACAGTAAGTTGGCCAATGTTGCATTGCCACGATATTTGTAATTTAAAAAGTGTTTCCTTTTTCTAAAGTAAGAATGAAAGATGATTAATCTAAAGTGGTGCGGTAGCCAGTGGTCCACTTCTAGTCTTTAATGTGTTTATTTTTTCAAAGTTGTTGGGAGATCACAAATACTAGTAGGACTCCAGCAGTAACATGGATATGAGGTACAGAGAGCAGGGCAAAAATTTAAAGATTAATAGGTGTTAAATCCTATTTCAAGAGAGAGGTGCTTTTCAAATCAGGAACTACCTCATAACTACCATTTTATAGCACCTTATTTTTTTTCCTCTTTAGTTGTTAAGCAAGTGGTAAAAACAGTTCTTGTTATGTCTTAAATTGACAGAGCAAGTTCGAAAAGAAAGAAAAAAGAAATGGAAACTTCTGAATATCTACCAGGACTAATTGTGTCGTACCAGGTCTTAATAAAAACAAGGTTACAGTGGTAATATACTTAACCAAGTCTATAATCTTATAAATATGTTTGACAAAAGTACTGTTCCAAAAACTCATATTGAGTAAACATTAGTTGTATTCACTTCTGTTGCCACTTTTGATTAATTTATCACTGTTTCTGTTGTCTAGCAAATTCATAATATGTGTAGGTTTTTGGTCATTAATCTTGCTGAATATTTGTACCATAGCTTTCCTGAAGTCTTCTGGAAGTGTTACTGAATTCCAAGTGGCAGTCCAAGTGATAGAGTACTTCTTGGCCAGATCTTGTAAAATTTTTGAAAAGTAATAGTTTAAATTTGCTAATGAGAACAACCAATTTGTCATTGCTGTTTAGCATTCTTAGAATTGTAGAATGTTAAAGGTTGAAAAAGACCTCCAAGGTCATCAAGTCCAACCATCAACCCAACACCACCATGTCTACTAAGTCATGTCCCAAGGTGCCATGTCCACACACTTTTTGAACACCTCCGGGGACAGTGACTCCACCACGCCTCTGGGGAGCCTGTTCCAATGCCTAACCACTCTTTCGGTGAAGAAATTTTTCCTAATATCCAGTCTAAAATCCATTCTTCTTACATACTATCATACTAGCAAATACATATTAAGTAACTATTGCCTGACGTTGAGCTACAATGTAGCTTTTGCCATTTATCTATTATTGCTTGTTGAATTGCTAGTATTTTATAAAAAGTAGGGGTTTTTTTCTTCCACATTGTAAAGAATGCTGGATCATGTGTTGCCAGTCAAAGATTTCTCAGTATGTATGTACAGTAACCTGTATATGCTTCTTGGAGAAGCAGACCACCATTGGGAAGATTTTTTTCCAATTATACATAAAATATTTGATTAAATTTGATCCTGTTTAGTGGAATTAATTTTAAAGTTGGACATCAAATTGATCATATTCTTAAAGATAAAATATCCACAGGCACATCCTCTTTCACATCTGCTTGAAGGCTAGATGATAACTATTATTTTATAATTTTAATGTATTCTTTATATAGCATTTCACACATTTTCAGGAACAAGTTAGACTGGACAGTTTTTACAGTGTATTTCATTAACTCATAAATACACCAGCTTATCGTTATCTCTTTTCTCCTTAACTGGTTAAAAGATCACATCTAAATTTTGTGGAAGAATGGAAAAATCAATTTTTTGTGCGACTTTATTTCTTACACTGATTCTTGCATGAGATTTCTGATAAGAACCAGGGTTTTATCCATATAAGGAGAGAGTCACATACATTTTTATAAGTGTGTTCTAAGAAATAGGCCTGCTGTTCAACCTAACCTTTTCTTTGCTATTTCTATAAAGCACCTCTGAGTGTTTCTTGAGCTTAAAATGTTCGATCCCATGTGCTGTTCTTTGCTTTCCTTTCTGTATGTTTTCAGGGTGTCTGATGTTTTTGAGTGTTAATGTATCTTTCCATGTATTTCTTCATTTTTCTACTTCAGATTTGAATGTAGTTCTTTCCTTCATCTCTAATTCATGCCCTTCCTTCATGCTTTCCCTGTTACTTTAGTATGGATTTCTCCTAGATTATTCTTTTAATTAGATTTGTTTTAAGGTACTGTGATCAATCAGTAAGTTATGTTAAATCTCTTTTACAAAACTCTTTTTCCCTTTCTGATGCCTATCATTAACTCATAAAATGTTTTAAGATATTTTTGCTTATGTATAAACTATACAGTTCTTATTTGTGTTTGCAGTTCTTATAACCTTGTCATTGTCCTTTTTGTCAGTATTTGGGAGTTTTGCTGGAAGAGGATATTCATGTACTTAATCTTCTGTCTTTAAAATCTGCATTCAAGTCCATTATGAGGCAGAATTAAAATAATTTTGGCAGTCTTAGTCTAGTCTTTTCTTGAATTTCTGTCCCATAATAAAGCATAATGCAGAATAATTGTCCTTTTCTGCTTCAGTTGGTTTGAGTGTCAGGGATACTGCAGGTCACGGCTGAAGTACATAAAAGCTTGCTCAGCACATCACTACCGTTTGTCTTACCACATTAAATTTGTATTGAAGTATTTCTTGAGATCATTTAAAGTAAAAATGAAACATTAAGATATACTCTTCATGAGGAGAAATACAGGCACAAATCATTCTATTTTTATGCTGTCATATAAATCCACAGTACCATGAAAAACAGCGTTTTTGTCAACCTTTCCTCATTTTCCACTATGTATTCATCTTTTTGGACTGGATCCTTAAACTCTAACGTTAAACGTTGATAACTCATTTTGGTCATTATATGGCCTGTTAATGATTGCATTATTTCACATGTACCTTTATTATTCAGGACTTCTAAGTATAAAATACAGATACATTCTTATAATATGAAATATAATAATTAACATTAATTACTAAATCTGCTTTGCATTGCAGTAGTCTTGTTTGAATGCCATCATCTTGGGTAAGTATAAAATGAGTCTGTATTGACAATTCATTTAGTTTTACAGCTTTATTATGCACTTTTATGTAATGAACCAGTTAAGCATGGCTTGTGTTATCTGAACACACAAAGCAAAACAGATTAACCTTTTATTTGTTGGTGACTAATCCTGATGCTTTCTCATTGTTATACTGTACTTAGAACATTGTTTTCCAATGATGCAAAGTGTAATTATTGATATCAGAAAATGTTGAAGCCCATTGCCGTTGTTAAAGGTGGAGATACTGAAGTCCTGATAACATTCATATGACAGAGATGAGTACCTACTAATTTACTGAGAGAGAAAAATAAAAAGCCAAAGAGCTGGCATCTTCCAGGTCCTTCCTGTAAAAGCAGCTGATTCCCACTCCCACATGTGCTGGTGAGCTGATTACTAGAGGAGGAAATGTTATCAACAGTGTGACAGTGTAAATTGTAGCAGTTGTCTTCCCAGTTAAAGTACATGGGAAGGAAGCGACACCTGTGGGGAGGACACACTTTGAAAAATCCTCTGTTTTATCTTGGATGGCAGCGTCTAATCGAGGAGTTCATTCTTGCAGGTATATTCTCTTTAGCTTCTGTGTCTTGCCTTTTTTCAGCCTGATTTACCCGTCTTGCACATGTGGTCTAGAATCCTTGACTTTTCATTCTCTGTCTTCTGTTTGAACTGTGGATTTGGGGTTTTTGGGGGAGAAAGGGATTGGATTTGGATTCCTCCCCCGCCCCCCCCAATAAAATCCAGTGACCGCCCATGAAATTCAGAAATTTCAGTAGCTGAAAAGTAAAAGACTGTTTTATTTTCTTTTGTGATACAAGCCACTAGAAATTTTTATTACTGTTACATCGCAAATTATCCTTTGTTACTCCAAATTGGTATATTTATATGACTAAATAGAAATTAAATGTGATTATCTCCACAATGAAATCTACTTGGTGACAAATACATTTCTCTGACAAGGGTCCAGTGCCATCAAAAGAATGATCTACATGGCTGACTGTAGGTGGTTATGAATGTTACGGTCATTATTGTAGTATTACTCAAGAAGGGTAGTGTTAAATGACTTTCTAGTCATAAACTTTATTTTCTGTATATATTTTTCTCTTATCACTAAGTGAGGTATTTGAAAGGGCCTACACCATGGCTGGCAACCTTAAACTTTCATTAACAAGACTTTCAACGGTTTATTTCCTTGCTAATTTTGCTTTTAATCGGAAAGGAAAATATTCGTATTGGTCAGGAGTCAAGTTGGCAGCTATGAATATTATTTCAACTTACTGTGTCAAGGAATGAGTAAAGGGTAACCGGTGACTAAGTAACTCTTTTCCTTTATTTATAATAAAAGGGGTTTTATGGTCATTCCTGGAGGTATGGGGAATATTTTATGACAGGGCTGATCAGAAATCGCAGATGTGAACCGTATTTTAAATGCACGTTGATTATTCTAACATTAAGCAAAGTGGGAAAGCCTGGGTTGTGCCATGCAGTTGACCCTTTTCCTCTCCCTCTTCTGCAACCAAGCCCTTGTCTCTTTAAGGAAGCCATTGATATTTTAGAAAAGCTTTTATAAAGCTAATGTGAATAACTGTCTTTTTGGTTACAAAAAAAGCAACAGAAAAGGAAGGATGTGTTAAGAAAACTGCCGCAGGTTAAGTAATTGTCGTCTTTTTATAAAATAGTTCTGTAACTTGGGCTCGGTTCCTTCCTCTGCCTGAAAGGTATTTCCTCCTTGGGACGGTGCAGTGAGTGTGAGGCTATAGGAAATTTAGGTGTTTTTAAAGGCTGATTACAGTTGGCAGTCCTCTCAGTTTCTGCAGGCCACACTGTTCCTGTTATTTCACTCTTTGCAAAGTTGGGGGGAGGGAAGGGAGCTTTTTGGGTACGCGAGCAGGAGGAGCATTTCTAGGGACATTTGGGCAGGTGTCTCCTGTCTCCCGTGATGGAGAGTGGAGCCTGGATGCTCACAGAGAGCCGGTTCCCCATCCCTCCTCCTGGGTGTCAGCACACATGTTACAGCAGAGGTGCGCAGGGGGTTGGCAGGCAGCCCTTCTCCGGTTCCTTCCATCCCATGACCATGTTGCATCCTGCCCCCACATCCCTCCCTTTTTTTTTTCTTTTTGTTTTTGCACCTCTTGCTGCCCCCAGCCCTTTAATCTTTGCTTTTATCAGCCTGAGTTTGCTGTTTTTCTTTTTGGCTTTTATTGGATTTTTTTTTTTTTTTCCCCTTCCAGAGGGCTTCTTTTTTTAATTCTAGCCTGGCTTAGATCCAGTCAGGCCCTTGTTCAGTTTTTTTGAGCTGCTAGGGGTTCCTGATGACCCCTAGTACAGGTAGGGCTGAGAGTGTGCCTGTTCCCTGACTGGTCTGCACTCCTGCAGGTGATCTGGGGCCTGGGGATCTGCCCTACCCCTGCCTGGAGAAAGCCAGTGCTTTTCAGATCCCAGGGGTTATATATACATTAAGTCTGCTCTACAGGGGTTCAAAGGCAGGACTGCATTCCTGAGTTAGTGCATCTGAAAGGCATTAACTGGATTTGTCAATCTTAAGAAATACTGCTCTGGTTGTGGGGGTACATTTTGGTAATCCGCAACCTCGTATGAGAAACGCTGCCGTTCCCTGGCGCGCTGCTGAGGCAAGGTAGCTGTCACTGCAGAGTGGCTGAATGTTGTGGGGTTTGGAGCACCTCAGAGTCCACCATTACTTATGGCAGGGATTCGCTGTAAACCACTTAAACAAATTCGTCTTGCATTCAAAGTTGAGAAAAATTGTCCCTAGTTGGGTGCACACCCTAAATTATTATTACTACAACATTTAAAATAAATTATTACGTTTTCTCAGGTCAAACCTGCAGTTTCAGAATTCTGGTGGCAACATTGCTGCAGTAGATAATGCCTAGGAAAAAATGGCCCAAGTGATCACAGGCAAATGATTGTCAGAAACTTATAAAGGAGGGAGGGAGGGAAGGAAAAAAAAAAAAAGGAAGCATACTATTTAGACTACAATAATATAAATTTGGACTGCAGCGTGTGGATACATTCCTTCAAACAGCTGGGGCGGACACAATGTTTTATTCTGAAAGCGATACCACAGCCAAAACCAAGAACAGTTACTTTTTCTTTTCCCCAGAAAGAGACACAACCAAATTTTTTCTTGGGCCCTGGTCAAATTGTTTTCTTTTACTTATTCCAAACTGTACGTTTAACATACAAATGAAGCCGGAATATGTACAATATTTATGTGTAAAACCAGGACTGACTGCATCATTAGTAAGAGCTACCACCAGTAAGAGATGTTTGTGATAATCCAGCGTGGATTTAAATGCCTGAATCTGTGCCGTTCTGTAAGGCCACATGCCACGTGAATCTGGGTGCAAGCACGATAATGCATCTAACCATTTGTGGCTGTTACGATACTGTACAGACATATGTGCCAACAAAGTTAGGTCAGAAGCATTATGGTGTTAGTAGAAAGTGTGAGCCTAAGTCTGAATGTAGACACATTAATCATTTGCGGTTTCTTATTCTGTGCACGCTGCGTATGAAGAGATTGGGCTTGAAGTTATGTTTTACCTACGCTGTCGGTACTAGCACTATTTGCATTCTCTGCATCAAGGGACTTATTTTGGAAAATGTTAATTCTTAGATGCTCTTCCCAAGTGAGTTGGTCGGTCTGTGGTATTCTCTGAAAATACAAATGGAGCAGGAAGCCATACGTGGTGCTTATTTGGGTGATGTTGCATTTCCCTGTAAAACTTACAAATTTTAGCCATAGATGAGTGGTTGAGTTTTACTTTTTTTTGTTTGAGATAAGAAACTGAAAAAGTGTCACTAATATAAAAACAAAAGTTCTCTGTGTTTTTTTTCCATCCACTAAGTATTAAAAGACACTGCAGCTCTTGTTTAGAGTCTTAGCAGCTTCTGTAAACATCCTCTTTGCCTCCCTATTTTTTATTTTTTTTTTCTCAAATGTGTGAAGTTTCCTTTTGCAGGAAGAGGGATAATGGCTATCTCATTTTACCCTAGGACCATCCATATATTTATCCCTTTGAACTCTTCACCACCACAATGTCGTGTTTAGAAAAAAAAAAAATTCAGTTTTAATTTTTTGTTGCTTTGTGTTTTTTTTTCCTTCCCCCCCCCCCCCCCAAAAAAAAAAAGTTCTTCCTTTCTTGAGAAAATCTAGGTTATCTAGAGTAACTCTTCTCAGTGAACTAGCAAGGCACAAGAAATCTGGTGTCAGGTGGTAGACACTCATGCCTGGCTCTGCTTTTCTAGAGAGTGCTTTAGCAGTGATGCTGAGGCTAGTACTTTTTGGGAAGCTTGTAACCTCATTGTTATACTTTTAGCAGGTGTTTCAGTCTCGTTCTGGCCACAAGAGGGATTGGAATTACAGAGTAGCTGAGAAATTTACCTTGGAGAAATTCTTGTCAAAATGGAGACATTCTTGCTAAATATCTATGCCAACAAATGGGTCTTTCTTGATTAGAGAGACACTGACAGGTTATGATTGACAATCGTCTCTTCTTTTTCTGTGTCTTTGAGCACTGTAGGAACGGATGACACAATACTAAGAGGTGTTGATGTACCTTTTGTTTCCCTTCTGTGATCATGGTCAGTATCTTCTTAGCACATAAATCTAGCTGAATTTCATTTGCACGATGGGTATATGTGTAAGGAAAGATGTGGAATTGCATGTGATACACTCTGTAAAATACGCAATTTTCAGTCTTGCTGTGCATCAATGTCTTCCTTTCCAAAGCTTTTATCTTCCAGATACATTTTGAAAGAGGTTTTTCTGACTCACCTGTATTTGTCTCCAAACTTGACTAAGTTATGTTATTTATTCAGATGATGCTCAACTCTGCTTAGGTTTCTGTGACTTTCTTGTGTAAGTTACCTTTGTCTTCATTTCTTAAATTAAATGCCAAGGAAGAAACAAAGTCTCTGAGCAAGATGGTTTCCAAACTCAGTTCGGTACTTTTGCTTCAAATTTTCATTAAAGATTCTCTGTTTTTTGCTGTAGTAAGTTGGCACTTCAGGGAAAAAAGGCTTGCATCATTGCAGTTTGCTAGCACACCCCATCAGTTGTGAAACTGGGGGTCATTTGAAAGAAGATTTGTGAGAAGTGGTGCCGTGTACTGAATGAGGAGTTGAGAGAGCTCTGTCCCATCTCCATCTGGAGAAGGAGCATCGTGTTGCCTGTGAACTGGCCGCCTCTTGGGGAGATGACCTGAGAACCGGCTACCTTGTATTCTGCTGGGAGCTGGGGAAGTGGGAAGGAACGGGTAGCCTGGCCGCGTTTCCTTCCTCAACGGCTTCCTGCAAGAGTTCAAAACTTTCTGTTCCAGTATGTGCAAAACGTCACTGCCAGCCCTCTCCTGTGGAATGCAAATGTGCAAACAGCAATCCTGAAAATAGTACTTCTGTTTCTGTGTAGTAGGGTTCTTTTGGCTTGTTATAAGAACCTTTTTTCCTCTACTTTCTTTTTGTGCATCCCTGTGTTTCTGTTCACAGTGGCATATATTTCCACAAGTTAAAACAGGGAATGTCCCTCTCCATCCTACTTCATTTGTATGTAATGCCTCATGAATTCAATTTCCTAGTTAAATTTCTTTCCAAATATGACTTGAAAACACATTTCTTCTTTGCCTTTCATCTTAATATTACTTCCTAGCTTTGATGTGTAATTTAATTCTGTAATTTTATTATTTAACACCTAAGATCATGCTGGAATACAATCTCTGAGAAGCCCACTGTATAGACATGAACACTGTTTAAATCTGGTTAAAAATTTTCCAAAACCAGACAAAATAGCAAATGTCTTTTGAAAGTGGAAATTGATTATGCCTAAACAGTTTGGTTTATATACCTGGGATGAGAGAACTTTGCCAGTTTGAAGGGACAAGTCTGAGAACTCTGCAGTGTCAGGAGCCATGGCTTTCTTCAGATAGATAAAAGGAAAATTTTGGGAAAAATGAAAGAATTTTTTTTTATTTTTTTTTTAACAGTTCACAGTGACGAAGAAAAAAATCACCATTTCTAGCTCCTGGCTCCTCATAAATACCATAAAACCAATGAGAAATCCGCTCACAGTTCTGATTCCACAGGCCTGGGTCCTTCACAGCAAATGGCTTGAGTGACCTGAAAATCATAATTTTCTGTATGCAAAGCAACTCACACATAAAACAGAGGAGAGAAGTGAACGCTGTTAAATAAAGATTAGTATTTGGCATTGAGCCCGTACTCCTGAAAGCACCATTTGCCTGGTCCCTCTGGGAACAATGATGAGTGCCATCCTAAAGCAGTGGCAAAATATCAATTTAGTCCTAAGATATTCTGAGCCACAGCAAGGTCTCCATGAGGAGTTAAGGCTTACAGCTGGCTGAATTTAATTCTTAGGAGTTACTGTATATCAGAACAGATCAGCGTCCATTGCAAATGGGTCCCTTGCTTCTGAAAAATGCCAGCAAATGGTAATTTTTCTATTTGTACGGGATATCTTCTGCCTTGATTGTCTACTAAGCATCAGGACTATAGAAAAAATAATTTACATTACCTGCTTAGAATATAGTGATAAGAAGTTCCACCTTCTCAACGGTCTTGTTAAGCTCCTTCTCCCTGAGAAGGGACTTTTTTGCAACACTCGTTGTACATCGATATGCAGTGTTCTGCCATGTGAGGATAATTGAGTTAACCTTGAATAAGCAGTGTAGCCTTGTCAGATGTGTGCTCTGCTCAAGTTAAACGCTGCTTCTCTGCAGTCCTAATTGGAGTGTGACACTAATATTAACTAAACTGCCTTCTTCACATTAGTGTCCCGGCACTTTCGATTCAACTCAACTAGGGTGAGTGTGGACTTTTGGATTTCTGTACATTTCAGCATATTTTCCAGTTACCAATCTGTGAGAAATAATGAAGCTTTCAAAATTATGCTCTCCATATTTTTTATATCATTACAAGTATGCCCATATACAGTGGTGAGTTTTTGAAAGATGCAACAGTATTGTATGCCTGAGAGTCAAACAAACAAAAAAACCTTTAGTAATTATACTTTTTCTAGTTTTCTTCTTTTGTGTTTTTGCTGTCTACATCAAATCCTGCTTTACAATTTATCTTTTTGACCAATATGAGAAACAGCTGAGGGTCTGTCAATCAAAAGAGATTACTTCATTGATAGAAGAAATTAACAAGGGAAATTCAAATATGTAGTTCTGCATATTACGTCTTCTAGGAAATTTGTAAGTATATATTTGACGAGGTAAAGCTACAACACTTTTTTCATGGAATTTTTAATATATTTACATTGTGGTAATCCTAGATTTATGATCTGGAACCTGAGCCAAGAGACTAAAGACTAAAACCATCTTCTTCAAGAAGATTCACAAGACTATGAAAACATGACATATTTTATGTGGCTTTGAGTGAAATTCCTTAAAGTAGATGAAAAAGTTGAACCTTTTTTTTTTTTTCCCCCCTCTTTTAAAGCCTGGATTTGTTTTAATGTTTCCATAACTTGCTGTAGCTGTAAATATTTCTGTACACATACAAAGTCAATTCTTTTGAGATTCGTATTCATGATTTGGGTTTAATCAGATTTGCCTTCTAGCCATAACTTCAGATGAGAAACCCATCTTTCCTTTCCTAAAATTTATGTTTTGTTTTAGCGCTTAACATTTGGAAAAGTTGCTAGGCATTTCCAGCTGGCAGGACTTGATGTCATAGTGCAGCTCAAAAAAATACATCCAAGACTTACCTACCTGATAATCTGCTGTTTAGGTGCTGAGTTCTGTGCTTAATTAAGCCATGCACAAATGTTTACGTACTACGTGACACCGCTGTGATGCCATAAAGTGGCATTCTACACATGGCAATTAGCAACACATCCCTGATACCTGGCGTGTGGTTGAGACAGTATAGGCTGTCTAATAATCACTTGTCAACGTGCCAGTTGGGGGAACTGTGATCAGGTGCCCTGATAACCTTCATGTGCTGTCAGATTGCAGGGTCAGAGAACGCTTTCTCAGCATTTTCCCTGCCCATGGCAGGGGGTTGGAACTAGATGATCCTTGTGGTCCTTTCCAACCCAAACCATTCTATGGTTCTATGATTTCCTTCTTTGTCGTGGTCCAAAGTTGTTCAGGGACTGCCTTTCTGGAGGAGCAAAGGAAATCTGCTGATTGATCATATGACAGTGTTGTAGTGGACAACAGACAGCACCTGAATGTGAAGCAAAACATAGGTTCGGTAAGCTGGAGATATTAGGAAAAGATATTTTAGGTGTCTCTTCAGTGTACTGAAGAGTGAGTGAGAGCCATATATTCTAACTTGACAGCAACTAGAAGTAAACAAAGAGACTTATGGCAAGATAATTATTTTCCTAAAAGTAGTAGAGAGGCTTGATATCACACCCATCTCATACCAAAGAATCCTTCATCCTAAAGACTGTCTTGGAGAAACACTGTTAACTGTTGTGCTATGTATGGAGGGGCCCAATAACCGTACTCTGTGTTCATCCCCTGGAAACATATATGATGAAAATCCTAAATAGCTTAGGTCAGGCTATAAAAAGGAGTGGTTGATCATAACTCTGTCTTTCCAAATGCTGTATTAAGGGCACGCTAATTTATAGCATGTAGCATTATCTAATGGTTCTGCTAATAAATGTGAATCTTTATTATGGTTTCAGTAGCTTCATCATTTTAGACACCAGCTTCTGTCTCTCTCTGATGCAGCCAGATAATTTGAATTACAGCATTAGCAGGAGAAAACATTTTTTATGCCAAAACCTCTTGCCAATCAGCATCCCTTATATCACTCTTCTACTTCACTGCTGTTTTGCATGACATTGCTGTATGTATTTCTCCTGAATAACTTTCTATCTTTGTAATGGCTTACCACTTAATTAAGCTAACTGGCTGAGTATAAACAAAACCAGCAATGATGGATAGCATCTATACATAAGTTAAAATATTTTTACCATAACTCATTAAAACAGGTACTTAAGTTCATGTTAAGTGTAAGGGGAATGTGGGTGGGAAGGGCTGTGGAAACTAGGTTGGCTTACAGGATGGAATGAAATTATTATCCCACTTCAGAGAAGAACAATTCCTGTAAAGACTACCATTTTTGGCAATTTAGGGATTTTTTTGTAATGAATTTCTTTTGGACGGGGATCAGAAAATTGTTGAAACAATTCATTTACTGAAGATGCAGATGTATATTGTTAAAAGGTCCAGAGCTGCTGAAATACTCAACTTAGTCAGAAATAAAGTATGTTTAAAATCAGGCTGGACATTGCCCAGTGGATGTATTTTAGCAAGTTTCACCTTCTTGAGGTCAGTTCTGATGAAGTTAAATTCAGCTTTAGTGCTGTCTTTGTTACACAGAGCTTCCCTTGATCAATACAGTGTGGGAATGCCTCTTCAAAATAAAATACACAGTTCCTCTGTGGTACTTGTGCTATGGAACTTATTTTTTTTTCCTCTGTGAACACTTCACTAAAAAATTGTGTGCTGCTTATTTCATCTAGCCTTAGGTCATTACTGATCTGACTTAATTTTGAAACTAATGAGTTTAGTAGAGAATGCAATATTTCACAGTTGATCTCTGAAGATATTCAATGGCAAGAAGCTTTGATTTCTTTTCTTTTGTTGTTGTTTTGCTTTAATATGTGGCAATTAACATTTATCAGAAAACTGAATGTGAAAAGTTCTGTTGTGGAAGGTTCTTCAGCTACTGTGGAATAGTGCATAGCAGGATCTGTGTTATGTGCCTACCTGAGATAGAATTAAAGTTCTAAGGATCATCAGATGGTGGTAAAATTATTTTAATGAGAGGAAAAGAAAAACAGGAAAAAGGATTACTTGTAGTGTTTCTATCAGTTTGCTCAAAGGAGCAGTACTTTCTTAGTCCAACATAACTACTTTTAAGAGGCTCTTCTGTGTTTAAAATAACATTTATTTTTCAAAGAATGTTAAGTATTAGACTTTGTTAACACGTGGCATATTTTCCATCCTCTTACTGTAGTAAACTACTGTAGTAATGCTGTTTAGTATTTAGCCTTTATTCTGCTTGAATTAATATAACTACTTTGAAAGGCTTGATAATTGAGTCCTTTCTTCCAAACTACAGTTGAGACAAAGATGGTTCATAAATCTTAATGTGTGCTGAATGGTAGAAAGATGGCAATTGTTCATGTGCCAGGACAATTAGGAATAATTTAGTTTCCTAGAATCTACCCCCATGTATTCAGTTAAACCCATTCTTTATGAAATTTAAACCGAAAACCTTCTAGAAGATCGGTATACCAAAGACACGGTTCTTTAATTGTCGAAGAGGAAACAGAAAGATCAGTCCATCTCAAACATAAGTGTTGTGGACGTTTACAGAACAGTGTTTTGCTCTGATTAATAAAGTGTCAAGTTGAGCACTAATTGCAATGTTATCAATTGCATGAAAACAGCAATTATAGCAGGTTGACAAAGCTGAAAGGACACAATAAAGTTAAGAAAAAATAAATTCAAAGGAGGGGGCAAGTTTATCTACACGTGACTGATGTTGAATCCTATTTTCTCGTGGCAGTGTTCAAAGTCAGTAGCCTTGGGACTGACTTTCTTGAGTCTCGCTCTGTCAGCTCTGGGGTGGGGTTTTTTGTTTTTTTTTTTTTTTTCTCCTCAACAATATTTGGCCTTTGCAAAATAAGTTGGCTTAAAAAATTTTATATTTTAAAACTTGTTTATTTACTAGCAACTTTGCTGAGAATCAGCAGATCTAAGGAGCCCATCTTTCTTAGAAATCTGGCTGATCAGGTGGATTGACAAATAGTACTTTTTAGATGCTGTGCTTCACTGATAGTAAGCAGATTTTTTGTTTACATAATTCTACATTGATAAAATCTACTAACAGGTAAAAAGCTATAAACTACCCTATCCAGGTTATATATTTGAACTTCTATGAATTTTGATCTGAATAAAATAAAAATTGAGTTGCTAATGACCCTTGGATATAATTTTTGTCATTAACAGATCTGCTTTTGGTCCCATGCCTTTCCCTGTTCCACAAAAACAGTCATACAGCAGGATTTGTGGTATGGTATTTTCTGTTGTTCTCCTTTGCGCAGAGAAGTGGTTTCTAGTTAGAAGACAATGAACACAGTGCCAGGCATCTAGCTCCTCTTCAGACGGAACTAGAAGAAAATAAATAATGAAGCTAATTTGATTCTATGTAAATCAGTTTCTTTAGAGAACAAAAGAACATCTATTGCTTCTTGCAAGGCTTTAGCATTTGTCTTTTAATGAAAAAATCATTTTGTTCTGCTTCAATATTTCAGTCCTTTCATCCATCACTGGCTGTGTATGCATTAGTGTTTGTTTCTGATCGGTGGTGTGGTTTTAATGCAGATTCCCTATTGGTCCCTACTTACTGCCTACTTAGTGCGTGTTGCTTCATTACCTGGTTTTGACAAGCACGAATTGGCTGCTTCTTTGAGGGAATTAAACCAGAAGTCCCATTTCTGATCCACACCAATGGAGTTTATTCTGGTCTCTTTTCTACTTAGGGTAATTCCATGATTTGCATTACAAAATTGTTTTGAAATCTTAAATCTGTTTTTTCATAGTTTTTAAGGCAGTTAAACCAGAAAACATAGTGAATTGTGCTTCATAGTTTTCTTTTTTCCACCTTTGGTAGTTTGCTTTCAAATTCATATTTACATTAATTGCCCCTCCCCCCCCCCTTTTCTTTTTCCCCGTTTGGGAATTTTATCTATTAATTCTTACAGCATTTTCCTAGTGCTGTGTTTTGAGGCATTTCCTCCATGTGGAAAGCACTTCTAAAAAGAATAAAATTTTCTTTAAAATTCACAATGGTATAGGTAACTATTTATAATTTTTAAAAAGTATATGTATAATTTGTGTGTTGTTAGAAATTCTTCTAAAGGAAAATTAATTTTTTTTCTGCCTATGTATTTTGAAAATTGGAAGCTGAATTTTTAATTTATGCTGGTTCAGAAATTACATGCATATTTAGTCTTTTCTGTTAGCATTTGATTAGTTACAAAGCAATATGTAAACTTGAAAATTAATTGATAGGCTAATTGTAGAAGTAAAACTAACACAGCCACAAAAGAAGTCCTTTAAGAAGATAGAACAAGCATCTTTCCTTTGATTTATGAAAGCTTGAAATATGCTGGGTATTATCCTCAACACTTATTATATCTAATGAACAATTAATTTAAGCTTATTTAAGAAAGTGCAGGGAAGGAATGAAAGGGTTAGGCTACCATTAAGAGAGGATGTGAACACTGAGTGTGGTGGATCAGAAATGAATCAGCAATTTGCCATTTAAAGGCAAGTGTCTGATGTGATCTATAGCTTTCAAATGCTTGGAGCTGACACTTGATATGAATGTTTTAAGGAACTATTGCTGGCACTGGTTGAAAACCAAAAAGATTGCTTTTAAGAAAGCACTTTCAAAATTGTGGTTTTTTTCCAACGAGGAAACGAAAAATGAAAAGTCTCCATTTTGTCTTGATAAAAGAGAAGATGGATGCTCTTTCTTCCCCTTCCTCCTCCCCTTTGTCTGCAGTCTGATTGTGGGGTCCTGGTTAGGACACCCAGCTTCAATGAAGTCATCTTTCTGGGCTTTGTACGGTGGGTCTTGCGCTCCCCTGTTTTGCGAGCCTATGTTCTTGATCTTTTGAGAAACATTCTTCATAAAAACATGAGTACAGGGATGCTTTCCAGAGAAAAAATCTAAGAGTTCAAAAAATTCCTCTTAGCTTAATGTATTCAGTCATGTACTTCCTGCCCAGTCAGTGTTATGTTGGGTTACTTGGGTTGTGGCTTATGTGAATAACAGATTTGAGTGTCTTCTCCAAGTTCTTAGCAGACATGTATCTACATCAGGAGAAGAGAATGTCATTATAAAGATATTGCTGTTGAGAATTACTGGGACGTGTTGTTTATTGGAGTTTTTTCCAGACTTATGCCTCTTCTCATCTTCTCTTCTATCCCTGCTGCACTTTGTGTGGAAGAAGCAGTTAGAAACCTTCCACAAGTACCAAAGCAGGAGAGGGCACAGCTTTAACGTGTTTGACAGACTGACGTGCTCTGGTAGTATGAAAACAAGCAAATGCAAGTGTGTTTTGAGATGGTGTGCACATCTAACATGAAATCAAGCAAAAACAAAATAAAACTAGGTTTTCCAAATAGATTGCAACAGTGTTTGACAGGCAATGTTATAAAAAAAAGTTACAGTTGGTTTTGGGAGGAGATGGGGAATGTCCATACCTTTCCTTCAGAAAGGATGTCTAATGTAAGGGTCACCTTGCTGTCAGAGCAGGTGGGCAGTAGCCTCTGCAGCAGTGCTCTGTGCATGCGTTACGCTTCAGTTGCAGTCAACTGACAGCTTAAATGTCACCGTAAGGAAATTGTTCCACCTCCAACCTGTCTGCTCTCTGAGTGGTGGCATTTTCTAGCACAGGAGTAAGTCTCTGGCAGTGGCTAGTTTATTGGAATAGGCTGTTAAGGCTTTTAGCTGTTGTGGGTTGTGTCGGGAGACAGCAGCCTTTATTTCAGTAAGCATTGCATGCTTCTCGCTCTCTGCTTTACAAATAATTTTAAACTGGTTTTGCTAATCTTGCTCATGTCCTTAAGACTGATATATCCTATGAGTTTTTTCTAATTGGCTGCTTTTTGTCTGCAGCTTGTTGGTTCTGTGTTGCCCATGATAGACTCGGTGTATCAGTGTGCTCTATTAAACATATTTCATGGCAATATCCCATCTGTATGGCCAGCTGGCCTTTCCCGTGTCACAGGGCTGCTGTGTGGCTATTGCTAAAGCAGTCCCCTACTTAGGTGTCTTCTGTGCCTGCTTCTGCTCCCCCTGTCAGGTGGATTCTCTGCTTTTCTTCCAAAGAAGGCCAACTGTGTTTGTTAGTAACACAAGACATAGCCTTACGCTGTAGGACCTGGGAGGAGAAGTTTGTGTCTGGGTCTGCATGTCACCTTGGCTGCATCCTCTCACTTCATGCACCTCTCCTCCTCTTCTCCCTAGATGCATCAGACAAAGACAAAACTTTCTGAGTGGTCCCTTGGCTGGGCAATGAGGTGCCAGGGTGGCTGGATGTGATGCCAGGGATGCCTTGCAGATCTGGAATGACCAAGGCTAGCAGGGCTCCCTGGGTGGCCACAGGCAGGGCATGGTCCTGGGGAAGGCACTACAAAACAAAAGATCCCTCTTTGGATGGTTTTTGGTGCTGGGTGCCTTGCCATCACCTGCAGTGGCAGCAGAGGCTCACCCCCCAATCTGCTGCTCCAGAACCACAGTTTATGTTCCCAAAGGGCAATGTAAACCTAGAGTGAAACACATCCTAAATGTCCAGATTCTTTCCTACAAAGAAAGTATCTTAGTGTCCTTATCTAGACTTGGTTTGGGAATGAGTGACATGTATGGCTGGCTTCTCCTATGAATCCCTCCGCTAATAGGGAGGGATCCCCCTGCTACGCTCTTACCACATACCACACTCCTTCTGAATTAAAAAATAGATGTACTGATTCTGAGCAGTGCAGTAACAACTGTTAATCGTAGTAATCCTGAGAGGTTCTGTGTTTTATGTGCACAGCGTGTTGTGACAATGTCCTTTATTTAGTTTTGTGGTTACTCCGTCCCTCAGTAACAGGTACTAGGGCAAGAAAATGCAACTATGGAAGAATTTAAAACAGTTTGGTGTAGTCCAGGCGATTGGCACTAGAGTGAGAGAAAAAGCTCTCTGCATCCCTACCTATGCCACCAGTTGATAAGGGGATTTCAAGGAAGTAAATATCTGTTCCTCCTTCCCTGCCTTATATTCACTCCTGAATATTTGCAGGAAGTGCAATGTAATTTATATATCTTTTATAAAGGGAAACCCTGCTTTCAGACTGCAAGCTTGAACTTGTAGGGAACAAATCATTGCTGTTGTATGGACATTGACAGTGTCTATTGAATGGTTAGATTTTTCAGAGAACAAGTTTTGGTGAGTGTGGTGTAGCTTGGTTTATGCCTGTCAGTAGAGTAGTTAGAAAACTTTTGTCAAATTTAGATTCTTTTCCTATTACTAATATTCTCGTATCATAGCATGGAGACAAGTCTACTGGCATAAATCTATGCAGAAGGAATCATAATGTGTTAACACGTAACAGAAAATGAGGGGAAAAATAGATGGAGACAAAAGAAAATCTTTCTACAAGCAAGATGATTAAAAATAAAATAGATATGAAATGCAGCATTAAATGTTAAAAATACAGAAAACTCCATCTGTTATCCTTGATTGTGAGGCTGAACCCCATGCTCATGACTGTGCATCAAACATCATTGATGGCTCTAGACACTTTCAAGAATGGGTGAAAACTGATTCACTGTTTAATTGCTACTTTACAAATAGCCAAGTGCAATAAGCATTTTTAAAAAATAATTCTTGATTGTCACATCACTTATACTGGCACAAATCTGGAGGAATATAGGTGCCTTGGAGCACCTCTCTGCCTGGGTAGGCAGAGGCACAGATTCACTGAATAAACTTTTTCCCAGACTCAAATTGGGTTTGATTGCAAAATAAGTATTTTTACCTTTACTTGTAGTCTTTGAATTTTTAACTGTGACTTCAGCTTCTCCAGCATAAATCGCCGTGGTTATGCAAAGGAACCTGGAGGCACCATAAGCTCTTGCACTGGAATGGACTAGAACAGTTTTATGTTTTCTTGGGTTTCAGTCCCTGGAGCTGAGGTCTCCTCCTTGTGGCTTTCTGACAAAAACATGGAAGTTAAAGGTGATTCATTACGTGAAGGCTTCCTGTAGCTCTAACAGATATCTGCAATGTTGGGTCCCTTCACTCCCCTCCTTTGCCCATCTTTTTGGTTCATTTCCTTTAGTTCTTTCTGCTATCCTAAACCTAGTTTATTCCAGTTGGACATCAAAGTAGTAAAGCAGAAATGAATCATCCATGCATCTGATGAGATAAAGACATCTTAATGTGAAGTTTTATTTTAATTGCCTTTTATGGAGCACAAGGGAATTCTAAATAGTCAAATGAGCTTTCTGTAGACATCTGTGATTAGTAAAACTGGCCGTTCTGAGAAAATGGTAAACCAGAGAAAACTTCCATTTTGACAATTAAAAAATAAAAATTATATAAATGAAATATCATTTTTCATATTATTTGGCTACATGACAAAGCATTTTAAGTGCTTCAGAACTGATCAACACGTTTACAGCAGGAAGCAATAATAAACATTTAAAAATATTAATTTAAACTTCCACCTTTTTCAGCAGCCAAAATAGATGTTTGAAAAATGGGAATCTCTTTTAGGGAGATATGATGAATCTGAATCCAGGTGCAACCTGATTAAACTGGATTCTTATTATAATTCCTATATCCTGATAGGCTCTCACACACCTGAATCCTCTTTAAAGGTGGAGTATGAAGTAGTTAATGGACTTTCTCAAGACCTTGTAGGAATGGCGTATTGAAGCAAGGAATGGATCATCTCCCTGGTGAAAGTCAGTCTGGTCCCATAATTGGCATCTGCTGACACTGCTGTCTTTGAAAGCAGATCTCTTCCTGACACTTTCCTGGAATAAACAGGTGACCTGAAGGATATGACATGTCCAGATTTAATTTAGGTATCTCTAGCTGAACAATGAACTGAAAAATAGGTAAGCTACCTGTGTGATGTGTACAGAATATAAAACTACAGATCCCTACCTGGCACAAATTGTAAGGAAAAAATTGCCTTTAATTATTCATAGGGAAAAAAGTCATTCTTTAAAATACTCACTTTCTCACATGATATTGACAATGGCTTTATACATGGACACCGAGTAGGTCCTTTTCACATCTTTAAAATCCTTTAAACTTTGATTTTTAGACCTCTTTGTTTCCTAAAGGCAAAGAATCACAGATGACTTTTGTTTTATTATTATTCTCGATATATAGGTGTGTACAACTGGAGTTTTCTGCCTAGCCATAGATTCTTAAAGCCCTTTATGATATGCAGGGTCATTTAAATACTTTCATCTGGAAAAGTTGTAATAATTGGAGAAGACAGATTTTTTTCAGTGCTCTCTACAGAGCTACACTTTAGAGAGTTCTTGTCTTTTTTGGGAAGAAAGATTGTAGAAGCTTTACAGTGGAGCAAACAGACGTTACTCGCTCAGGCCTAAGAATGATGAGCAATGCTTAAGTTGAAATATGTCTGAGGATCAGACTCTTAAGAGGGCATTATTCTTCCTGCCTGGAGCCGTGTCTTACGTTTGTTTCTTTTCTCTGTGACCCTTTCCTTTACTCTTTTCCATGTGTGATATCCATATGCAACCGCTGTGCTTGTACCACTCCTGCCGCCTTCTTCAGAGCCAGCATTTCAGAGAAAAGTGATATACAAACCATTTATTCATTCATTCAGCCCTTTCCTGCCGCCTCCTTGTTTGCAGAACGAGCAGGAAGCTATTTGTGCCTGGTGACTCACCATCAGATTTTACGAGGGGATTATGCTGAACATCACTGATTCACACACTCTCGGCTTTGTTGGAGGTCAATGTCTTGGCAGCATTCCCCTGTAAATACCATACAAGTACTGAGTTGTTGATCTCAAGAAATTTAAGTCATTTCTGCCTTCCATGGTAGCGGCTGTGCGTCTTGTTCAGAACAGTTGCCAGCAGGGGTTGAGGTGACAAATTCTGTCTCTGCATTGGATAGAGAAATTTGCTGACATTCAGTTGGTGCACAGGTACTTACTCAGCAGCAGCCTCCTCCCTTCCCCTCCCCTTCACCCTGAAGAGTGCACTGATTTTTACTTTCCTTGATTCAAAGAGCTGTTGAGATGAACACATAAAATCTGATTAGCTATTATTTGTGGCCGTTCACTTTGTAATTCTCCTCCCCTCTTACCACACAGCTGCTTTCTGCCCCTCTATACTATTCTCGCATTTTCTGTTGCCTTCCTTCAGGGAGCTAATCTTTAAGGTCCCTTAGCTTAAGGAACTATCAACAATTTGAAATCGAGGAGATTCCTGTGAATTTAAGAGTTGGGCTGCAGAATCCCAGCGGGATGGGGGAGTGGGGTGTTGGCATTTACTTGTTTTTATTTCTCTAACACTTTCTGCGTATTTATGGGCCCATGCACATGGTGCATCTGCAGTGATCTGTGTACTCAGTAGCCTAAGGGGAGGTCCAAGAGGCAGTCCTGCAAGCAGTTGCACAACTGCATAATTAATTTTGTTTTCCTGAGCCATGCCAATGACATAGTTTATTGCAGAAAGAGCCACCGTACAGGTTGTACACAAGATCTTAAAGGAAAAGGTCAGTGGAAGGCTTACCAACAACGGAAAACAAGAAATATCCATTAGGGGTGATGCAAGTCTGAAGATGTTGTCCTTTGTATGGCAGTCATTTTCAGATTTTAAAGAACTTGTCTTGCTTATTTTACCTTTAAAATGCTTTGAGAACTTTGGGCTATTAAGACAGAAGAGCTGAAAGAAACTTTCCAGATGTGAATACAGGTTTCTGCCATCTGACAACCCCAGTCAGCCCTCATTCCTTCTTGATTCCCATGTGTTGCTGTACTCTTGCATGACATTTGCTTTGAGCCCTTCTATCTCCATTGGAGATACAGAGCTGCTCCAGATTGCACTGGGAAGGCAAAGATCATCTGGCTTGGAAAGGGTCTCATATAGACAAGGCCGGCTACCACCAGGCATGCCCTGAATGCTTTGTTTCACTTGCTGATGGAGACCGCCAGAATGCCTGTGATGGGAGAAGATGAAGAACATTCTCCAAATTGTCCATCTGACCCTGCATGCACCATGCAGCTTTGAGCAGAGCTCAGTGTAAACACAGATCTTTCCCTCTCTCAATATCTAATATCCAGTCAATAAAGTCTCTGTACATAGGAGAATACTAACAGTGGGATCATTCTTCTTCCTTCTTCACGGCAATGGGGCTTTGCCTTTGTCACATGTTTTCTTACAGCAGAATAAAAATGTGCGTGTAGGCTCTGTTACATACCCTTCTCACATGTGTGCACAGAAAATTCGTCCATTACTAAAACTGCTTTACAGACTAGTGTATAAACCAACATCTTTCTTTCCTAATATAGGAGCATTCAATTAGATATGGAATTTAAAACAGTTTGTTCTATAAGCAAAGAAAATAATTAAGCTTTATTTCTTCTAGATTTGTTTTCTGTCTTGTGCCATCTACATCTTGCTGTCACAAATACGTTGTTCCTTCTGCCTTTGTCACATCCTTTATCACTGGCCACTCTCCCTATACTGCCTCTTGTTTTCCTAGCTTTCCTTTTTTTTAATTTTTTTTATTTTGGTTTTCCTCCTTATTCTTTCCTTCCTTCTCCTCTCTCTGGATGCACTGCATTCAGAAAGCATGGTGCTAGAACAGAACTGGAAATGTGCCTGGTGCCAGCAGGTGGAATGCCTGCAAGACAAAACCGATTAAAACTGAGTTTTTGTTGCACTTTTTTCCCTAGACATCCTTTCATTACTAGTGTCTGTTTCCACTACCTGAAAATCATTCATCCTGAAGATCATAGAAACATTACAACTTGGAGTCTCAGGTTTTTTTATTCCATTTTAGAGAGTTTTCACTGAAACCTGGGGGAAAAGCCCACTTTGTAAAGAGGGTGTTTCTCCATTTTGTGTATTACAATTTAGTTGTAGCTGATGTTACAAAAATTGATTAACGTGACATTAGAACTGCTCATTCAGGTGAACATGTATTTCATTGGAGAGCATCTGAGTGGCAAGGTTTGCTGATGGTGTAAACTTACTTGTGATAGTGAAGGAGACTGTAAAGAATTGCAGAAGGATTTTAGGATATGGTGATAATACCATACACAGAAGCCGCCGTCACATGTGGCTCTGCGATTTTTGTCAAGTGGCTGAAGGCTGGGAAAAAGGTGGGGTATGCCTGGGGATCACTTCTGTTTCTGCCTGGGCATTTGCTTTTGGCCGCCGTTGGAAATGACAGTCTGAGCTCCTTGAACGCCTTTCCGAGGCAGTGCAGTACTCTTACGTTGCTTCAAGTTTCTGAAAAGACAATGTGTTTAAAAAGCCAGAAAAGCTGTTTCAAGCATGACCAAGAACTTGGGAAAGGAAAAGCACAAAAGGAAAGAAAAACAAACGAACCACCCATGCGTAAATTGTACTTGGGAAGAAACAACTATAACATGGAGAATTTATTTTGTAGTTCATCTTCTATATGAAATAAGAAATACAGGCTTAAACATTTTATCAGGAAGTCTTCAACTGTCTTGCTTCAGTGGCCTATGCTCTGGTTTATAAAAGAAGATGTTAGCATCTTCAGGAGAATCAAATGTTTTCAGGTCGCTGGGCAGGAAAATCTTTAGTTTGGCTGGATGTACAAAGTGAACTTCAGCACAAATTCCGCTAGATCAGATTAAAATCATACACTTACAATTACTGCCTTTAGAAACTTTTGGAGAAACAAAATCTGTTACAAAAATGGTTTGTTTTCCCTGGAGATGGTCATTAAGGTTTGTTGACTTATCATGGTCACCATCTAAAATATAAACACAGTTCTCTGTCACGGGAGTGTTTGAGGAGTTGCTGATTAATTCCACTTGGAGGGAAAAGTCAGTGCGTTTCAGATCTCACCCAGTCAGAATTGTCACGTACAGTTGCAATTACAGAAGTAGATGGTATTGATCTTTATTCATTGCGTTGGCATATACTGAAACTAAACTCCATGTAAGCAAGCAATATTTCTCTCTCTCTCTCCCCCGCCCCC
>VWZZ01005876.1:215076-238042 GCA_013399095.1 Psophia crepitans | reverse complement strand
ATATCTTGTAGAAGCAGTCTCGCAGGTAACCCTAAGGTTGTTAGGATTTTGGCATGTACTTCCTCATCAACTTTGTTCGGGATTGTTGAGCATCTCGTTGTTTTCATTGATTAATGGGTGATTTGCTTTAAAAGTGAATAGTTTTTTTAGAAAAGAATGTGCAGTCTTCAGCTCCTCTGTCTGTGTATGATTGGTATATTGTTTGATGAAATTATTGGTGAATATAAGAAATTTACCATCTCAAATTAGAGTTCTTCTATAGAAAACTCTTTGGGATTTTTTGGTAGTTGCAGCCAAATTATGCCTTCCGAGGCAGCAATCATATCACTCAGACTCATTTTGCTTTATTTACCTCTCATATACTTTCATCTGTCTGATTTTGAACTACAGATTTCAAAACTAAAAAAGCTGTGCAGTGAACCCATGCTCATTGCCAGTAAAAAGTATTCAGCTTACCCTTCAACTCATTTTACCATAATGTCATCCACGTTTCCTTCAATCTCCAGTGTTGTCACATTTACAGTTTATGCCAGTATGATTTGGATGGAGGAAAATTTGAACTTAGTGCTGTTATTTTCTTACAGCTGGGCATTTGTCGTGGTTTATCCCCAGCTGAGCCCCACGCAGCCGCTCGCTCACTCTCCCTCCTGGTGGGATGGGGGAGAGAATCAGAAGACTAAAAGTGAGAAAACTCATGGGTTGAGATAAGGACAGTTTAACAGGTAAAGCAAAAGCTGCCTGCTCAAGCTAAGCAAGACAAGGAACTCATTCCCCTTTTCCCATAGGCAGGCAGGTGTTCAGCCATCTCCAGGACAGCAGGGCTCCATCAAGCTTAATGGTCACTTGGGAAGACAAACGCTATCGTTCTGGATGTCCCCCACCTTCCTCTTTCTTCCCCCAGCTTTATATGCTGAGCATGACGCCATACGGTATGAGATATCCCTTTGGTCAGTGGGGGTCAGCTGTCCCAGCTATGTCCCCTCCCAACTCCCTGTGCCCCCTGGCCTACTTGCTGGTGGGGTGGGGTGAGAGGCAGCAAAGGCCTTGGCTCTGTGTAAGCACTGCTTAGCAGCAACAAAAACATCCCTGTGTTATCAACGCTGCTTTCAGCACAAATCCAAACCACAGCCCTGCACTAGCTACTATAAAGAAACTTAACTGTATCCCAGCCAAAAGCAGCACAGGACTGCACATTGTGGTTGACAGCTTGATAAGCTTACTGTGATATTTCTATTATTTTGAATATCTGAAATTTGCTACTGAACTTGAATTTTGATACCCTAGCTAAGGATGTTCTATGAGTACCTAAAAGGTTTAAAGGAATTTCGGATGTATGCTAATTAATTACAGTAGAGAATAGAGTTCCCCTTACCCTTTTGATAGTAGTTGCAATACAGGATCACAGTTTTGTACTTTTGCAGGATTTGCTAAGAACACAATTATCCTGTTATTTTGTGTAAAGCACAGTTATAAAGTTACGTGATTCTGTGGGTAGTATGAGGTAACTATTATGAATAATAAGGATAGAGGGATAAAGTTCTGACCACAGAAAAGTATTGTGTTTTAAAGAAAGCATCTTTCTTTGTTCTATTCAATTATTCTAGTTGTTTTATTATGAGGTTTTGAAATAGAATGTAGAAAAAGAACTGTAACCTGTCTTTTAAGCCTTTATCAGCCTTGAAATTGTTCTCCTCTCCAATGATTTACTGTTGACAGCGAGTGTTGGATGTTTATGCTTTTCTCCTTCAATAGTTGCCTGTTTCAGAGGGAAAAGTAGCGTAGTATCTGTGAATACTTGTGACAGGACACAGTGGTGCTTACCATTCAAACACGGTGTTAAAGTAGTTTTCTTTGCACTCTGCCTGACCTTGTTAATGCAGGTAGGAATCTGTCAGCCTGTCTGCAGAGGAGGAGTGTGGCTTTGCTGCCGTGCTCCTTTTCCTGTGCCACGTCCTGAGCTCTTCAAGCCTAGTTACCAGGCAAGGAAATAGTCAGCATTTGGGCTGGATATTCCGAGGTTTCTGCAAATATTGGTGTCTTTTAAGCAACATGCATTTGTACCTGTTTGATCTACAGAAAAGGTATGGAATAAAGAGGAGCTTCAAAGGAAGGTGTTCTACTGAAGTCTATCAAGACTGAAAACTATAATTTCTCTTTCCATTTGTATTTCTAATTCCTGTTCTAATGAAACAAAGCAAGAAAGATTTGGTTCCTCAGACATCTACCTAAAATTTTTGAAGTGATATCCCTCCGTATATAGGATGTTCTTGCTTGCCTTTTGGAACTTTTTTTATTATCTGAAGGTTAGCCTTTAGGTCATAGCTTTTATCGGTTTAGCATAAGCCTTTAATCTCTCTTTAATGATTTTTGTGTGTAACTTATTCTTGTAATTATTACTGATAAAGCTACCACATAGCAAAGTACAGTACATCCTTATAGTATCAGAATTCTTTATCTTATTTGTTTATATCTTATTAGCAGAAAAAATACTGCCTGTCTCTTCTTACTTCCCCAAAAAAGGACCTTCCTAGACACTATAATAGAACAGACCAGGAGTAATGTAGAAAAAGAATATTCAGATTTTGCTAACAACATCTTGGTCAGGGAAGCAGTGCTAATTTTGAGGGAAAAGGTTCCTGATTTCTTTCTCTTTTTTTGTTGCCTGGGGTTAAGTTACAATAAAAATTATGCTAAAACAGTAATAAAAATAGGTTTTTAAACATTGGATTTTATCACCCACATAAAAATCAGTAATATAACTTGACTGTCTGGGGTTTGTACAATATGTAGTTATGCCTTAATAACAGAAGACATCTGCTGAACTAATTTGCTCAGCAATTTAAGAGCTGCATATATTGTGAACCGATGGATATTCTCTGTTACCTCAAAGGCTTTTGAACTTTGTACATCTTACTCATTATAGCAAAATTACTTCTTCCAGAGTGATTTTGCTATACGGTATTTCTGTTCACAGAAAAATAAATGTAATGAAACCTGCTAACGCTACTTTCTTTCCATCTCTTGAGATTTTCCTACTTTCAGGATGCTACTTGCAATACAATTCTTCTAGCAATGAGAAGAAAATTTGCTGACTGACTCTAATATCTCCATTATTTTTCGGTCCCTCAGAGGAAAAAACTCCAACTGGTTCCCTTCCCCAAGAGACAGGGAGTAATGTTGCTGCTTCCTATATTCCCTGATTTGAGTTTCTAACCTTCCCTCTCCCCAAACCTGCCAGTCTAAACAGTCAACCTGTGAGTTTTTTCAGGGTAAAGCAATACTTCCAATGTTCAGTAACTCATCCATGTACAAGGAAGGGGGGTACAGTATTGACTCTCTTCAACTTCTTCCCAACTGGTTTTTAAAACTTTTTTTCCTTCAGTGTTATCTACTGCGTCTTTTGAGAAGTGCCCGTATGTTTCTAGCTGAAAGCTCTGACGCCAGGGGAGGTTCAGGTTGGAGATTAGGAGAAATTTCTTCTTGGAAAGGGTGGTTGGGCGTTGGAGTGGGTTGCCCAGGGAGGTGGTGGAGTCACTGTCCCTGCGGGTTTTTAAGGAAAGGTTGGATGTAGTACTTAGGGACATGATTTAGTGGTAATAGGTGGTGGGGGGACGGTTGGACTAGATGATCCTTGAGGTCTCTTCCAATCTTAATGATTTTGTGATTAAATCCCTAAGGGTTTTTGGCTGATGCTTGACAGTGCCATTGTAAATGTGTAAGTGCTGGCCACGCTTTAGCTGTTTCATTGCTAGTCAGCAGAGCAGGATGTGAAGTTTTGGGAACATATTTGACTATCCTCCGTGTTTCCAAAAGACAAAGTCTGAAGGAAGTTTGTCATGTCAGTAATCCTCAAATCATTCAGTTCTGTAGTAACCCACTTTCTTGCACTGCCCCTACTGAGTTTTCTTCCGTTTTAGATGATATGCATCTTTTTTCATTCTGAAGTGCAACTTTTTCTTTTTCCCTTTCTATTGTATTTTGGGGAGGATTAAGGGTAGTGGAGAGGAATGAGCATTTCACACCTGCATCTATAGAGGAAAACATTGTGCGAGAGCTGGGGCCCCAGAGGAAGTCTTTAGAGCAGCCAAATAGATGACCATAAGGGAATCACAACTAATGAACACTGGATAAACAGGTAACATGAAAAGCTGCCAAGTGAAGACAACTACTGCAACTAATATGAAGGCCATGAATGGAAAGACAGTTGAACAGTTTTATAAGGTCATGATTAACATCAATCTGTGCACTGCATAGTGATCAATTACTGAGTGCTTAAATTACTTAGTGAAACTTCATTCTGGAATCTACAGAGTGCTTTCTTTCCTCCACATCTTAAATTTTATCTTTGCTCTCAAGAAACCAGGACTGTTTTCCTATCTTGTAATCCCAATTAGTGTGTATAGTGGGTATTTGCTGCACCAAGTTGGGTGTCCTACATACCAGTGAAGAGGAGGACGAATGACCCTTCTGAGAAGGTTAAAAACAGCCTGTCGTCCCCTCAATTCTGAGGGGAATGTCCCTCAATGCCGGTGTTGACATGCATTAAGGAGGAGGTGCCATGAAGCTGTTCCAACCTCGTTTCTCCTAACCAAGTTTTATTACAATGTAATATAGGTGGTATTTCAAGCTTTATTTTTTTCACAAGTGGTGATATGGCTGGCATATTTAGAGGTTTATTGTTAATTAACAGTAGTTCGTTAAAGGATGAGTTTTGAGACACATGGTGAGCACAACCACATTGCAGCTGTGTTGAGGGTAAGTTGAACAAGGGAACCGTGTTCTGCTCTCGGGCTCCATCCACGGTCAATCCTGGATAAGGATCCTTTCCTGGGTAAAGAGTCACTTCGTTTTATTTAATGAACTGCTATTTCTAGATGGTAGAATATCTACTCAACCCATCAATTCTGACACATCTCACACAGGCAAAAGGTGATGAAATCACAGTACAGAAAAAGTTGGGTTTTTTTTTTTAATGGTTGTGTAGCACAACAGGCTGCACAGGAGCTTCTGTATTTTCCCAAAAATCTTATTGGTTCATAGAATATGAAGATACAAATACTTGCTTTGCCAAGAAATATCAATGGCTGTTCACAGAATTTATATGTGTCGAGAAGCAGTATTTTTGCATGTGACATCTTCTTTCCGTTGCTGATACGGGAAAAATATTCTGGTGGGTCAGCCATTTTCTACAAGGTGGAAAAGAAATATAAAGCTATTCCTCTAACATAAAAAGAAGGTGGTTGACTGGGACAGAGCACAGTTGTTCCTGACAGCCATTGGTCAAGAATCTGTTAGAGACTGTATGAAAGTTAATCTTGCACCATCTGTAGTTCGTGGTAACGATGCACACCGCTGTGCTGGAGAATGGATGTCACATTTTTTATTACATATTTGATCAGAACGGAGCGCTCTCACAGGAAATAAATTAGCCCTATTTCTTCAGCTGATGCCCCGCTAATGGAGGAGTGCGAATGGCAAGGGAAATTCATGGACTGATTTAGGAGGAACATCTTTTTAAAATTACACAGCTTTTAAAAATTATACTCAGGTAATATTAAATGGACAGTTCATTACCATGCATGCAATAAATTATATTCAGAACCTGTTGATATAAAGTGACATGTTGATTCCTCTGTTCTGTTCCTTTACAGCAGCAAAAATGGTATTTGTCCCACAAAGAGCTTAAAAAAGTACAGACGAGCATCAACACAGCATTGTGAGGCTTCATGCAGATCTGAAGTAAACAGCCTAGATTGACCATGGTTTGAATGGGAAATTAATGTTCATCCAAGTACTTCTAAAAAATACTCAACAGAAATAATAGATAACACTAATGACTACATGGAGTTCTACCTAAATTTCAAACCAAATTGACACTGTACATCAGTAATTTCTTACTAGAGTTTTTATTTTGAGACAAACTACAATAAAATAATAAATAATTTTATATATATCACAGTGTTGAAGTGTTCAGGCAAATAACCTTGAACCTTAAACTCATTGCAAACACGGAATGAGCATCTGGGAAGGTGGGGGATCATGAAGAAAAAAGCAAAGAAAGATGCAAGAGAGGCTCATATTACAGTTCACAGTTTTGGTTCCTCTACTGCAAGCAGCATTCACTGATCAGAGATCGCAGGTCAATAGCCCTTCCTTCCGGAGACTGAAAATCTATTGTTTGAAGAGTTAGTATCATCCAATTCTTTGTGGAAATTCAGATATTTTTTTTAATTTTTATTTTTAACAATACATACTGCTAGATGCACTTTTAGTTAACTGTGCTCCAAATGCAGCTTGTTTACGTGGTTTTTTTAAACATCTTTTCTTTTTGGAAAATAGAATTTTAACAGAAAACCATATTCTTTGGCCTCTGAGTAGTAGATTTTTTTGTTGTAAGTGAAAACTGAATTGGTTATACTTTGAAAACAGGTCAGTGGCTAGCAGAGTTTGTATAAGGACTAAAAAGCACTTTATCAGTACTCATTAGATATTGTGGTTAGAAGGTCTCACAGTTAAAACAAACTTGAGAGTTTCAAGCAATAATACGGTACTCCACAGTTGAATATTGCGTATTCATAACACTAAACAAAGTTTGATTAAAACAGCAGTTACAATGGTTGCCAGGGGCCAAAATGTTTGGTCATTTGGATATGGTCCAGTTTTATTCATTATAAGGGGACAAATGCGTTCAGGTTCTCTTCCTGCTGTAAACTATTAATATGCTGTTATTCTTCAGTGGGTTATAATAATCGATCCGCATTTAGCATGCAGTTGATACGAATCTTATCATAACCAAACCTGGTGAGAGGTTTTCATTTAAATAAAGAAAACTGTATAAATAGCTGTATAAAAAACTGTATAAACCAGTTTGAATATAATCAATGATTTAAAAGAAGCTGTGCATTGAGAATTGTATCATAAAGCTCTTGAGCAATCGTATGCCTTTACACAGCATGTCCATCCTGGTTTGCACAATGTGTAGCTGGCAACGCTGTTGGGTTTTGTGGTTTCTTTTCGTTGTGTTATACCAGGTAGTAACAATGGGTTTGAATAATTTAAAGAAAGGAAAAATGAAGGTCAAGAGTTTTGCTTAGAATTAGGGGTATGGGCAGACAAAGTCTTCTCCTCCATGATACCCTTTGGTGAGTGAAAATTAATGTATCCAACAACTAGATATGTGTCCAATACTAAATATGTGTTTTGGCTCAGAGGGACGCATGCGGCATAGCAGAGGCAGTCGCTGCGTGAATGACCGCACGCCGCTCTGCCCTTGCAGGTGAGCAGCACTGGGAGAAGCTTGTACAACCTGACCTTAAAGGGTGTGTGAGTGACTCGTGAGTACAAGCCAAGGCGTTGGCAGTTAGCTGTTTGAGATTAGCCTTTCCCTGGGTGTGAAATACATGCAAAATACCTATGGCTTCTAATTAGTTTTCAGTGCTGGTTGCTTGTTAGGAAAACAACTTTTGTCTTTATTGAAACGACAGCTTAGATTTCAGTAAGGTTCAATGCTTGTAAACTACTTATGTCAATAACGTTCACTTCCTTCAAAGCAGCTTTTCTAATTAATGAAATCAATTGCTATTTCGTGTTCCGTCTGGATACTTACATCGCCACACAAGACACTCACGAAATTGCCCTTCTATAGAAGGCTTTAGTGGAGATCGCAGTGCGACATACGTACAGTCCAAAACTGTCTCCACGTTTCTGAGAATATGTGTTTTCTGATAAAATTTTTACTTCGTCCTCGGAGACCATCTGAGTCTTTTTGTATTCTACTGGCCTCAGAACCTCTGCTCCCTGAGCAGGCTGCCCTTCGTGTTGGAGGTGGTTACTGGTGCCCATCCCAGTAGCTGAGCTGGGGCACTGCTGGCCTTGCAGGGGCTGGCTGCGGGGACACGCAGTCCCTATATGATGCCGATGCAGAGAGATGGCTCTTTTTCACTTAGTTCTCTGTGTGACTGTAATTTCAACCAGATATTTTGTGTCCAGCAGTGAAGTCACAAATAAACTCTTGTTATCTACCTGTGCCACTGAAGTGGTGGGAACAGACCAAGACTGGCTACAGTTAGCAGATTGTTAGCTGTTTGCATTTCAAGTGTTTTGTAGCTTTCACTAATATTTAGTAGCTTCCCTGAAAAGCCTCTATATTGTGACTACTACCTTATTTGGTTTTGTGTGTACTCAAGACCATATAATGATGTTAATCCTTGCAAGGTTTGTTTTTCTTTCATATTCTTAAAGTATTTGGAAGCACAAGAGTCTTTCTATGACATTTAACCTTATGGGCAGCCAAAATACCACAGGAAGACCAAAACTTGTACTGTTTTGGCTCTGCAGATATCGTCTTGAAGGATTAAGGCGGTCAGCAAAATGTGTAGCCACCATTCCAGCTGTTTAAATCGGTCACTAATGCATGCTTAAGAGCAGCTGGGGAATCTAGTCCTGCAAGACAAAGCCCTCAGTGGTATGATTGAATGATGGTCAGGGGCTTCTGTTAAAATGTTTTAGAAATTTTGCACTTCACAGTAGTAGGTCAACTCTCTTGAAATTGAGGCACAGTGGTTGATCATGTGTAACTAGCCCATTGACATATAAAATAGAATGCATTTACGTTAACCACAAGTTTACCTTAAGTTATGGCAGTATAATTATTTAAACAAAGGTGTAGTTATTCAGAAGTTATAATGAAATTATACTGTGACCGCAGCAGTTTTCTGACGAGGCCCTGTTCATTGTGCATGTTGATGGCTTGCTACATTTTACAGCTTCTCACACTGTAAAGAAGAGTTATGAGAAGTTTGTGAAAATTTTGGGGAAGATACTGCTTTAGTGTAAAGGGGAGCATGTGCTGATATGTAAAAGAGTATTGGAGTTCTCACATTAATTTTATATCTTTTAAAGGAAAGAACTAAGAAAGTGGAAAACTCGCTTCTCACAGTTTTCTTAAAAAAACCTTTAAAACCCCCAAACCTTGAAGTTGGTTTTTTTTTTTTCTAGTTTTGCTGTTCTTTGTTCTTTGCTTGGTTTTTTTGTTTTGGTTTTTTTTTTTTTTTCCCTTTAATCACCTGGAAGGAAGTTGTTCAGTGAAGTCTAAACCTGTTCAAGGAGCAAAACTGATTATCTGATTACTATCCTCCTGTCTTGGCAGGGTGATGCTGATGCCCTTTCATAATTTCAGAGCTGGAAATGACTGAAAAAGAAACAAAAAAAAAAAGAGTTTTTGACAAGTTATTTTTTAGTTGGACCAATTCCCCAATCCTATTCCGTTGTGCTGAAAAGACAGTGGGCATGTGAGTAGCAGCAGCAATAAGTAGCCCTGTGTAGGATTTACTTAAAGTTGCTGATTGTCTGAACAAAGTCTGACTATACTTGAAAATAGGTAATTTTTTTTCCATTGAAAGAGCATTTAGAAAATCAGTACAGAAAAGTATTTAGAAGAACATGCACATCTAAAACTATTGTGTGTGAATAGAATGCCTTTTCCTAAGCATGTTTGTTTTGACTTTCATACAGGTCTCCACCATGATAAAATATTCCCATGTTTAGGACAATTAAGAATTTATTTCCCTTGTAAAATAAATCTGGATAAGAGTTGGTTATAGGAAATTTGTGTGGTGACATTTTCTACCCATCCAATTTTCATAAATTTACATATTGCTTGGCTGAGCCTGTAATTCTGCATTTCTAAGGGGTTTTTAGAGAAGAAAGGCAGACCAGAAAGCTTAAATGTTTGGAAGGGAAGGGTTGTGTAGCAACCCTGAAGCTATTAACAGAATTTAGATGTTGAATTTCAGCACAAGAGAGCAAAAGAAAAGTGTGATTGATGCAGACAAAAATAATTTGCCAAAAATGGTCAGAAAATTATATTCATTTTACCAAAGCTTTTCTTATTAAAGGTGAAAAGAAAATCAATTCCCTAGCTTTTAAGATCTGTGTAGTTCTGTGGAAAATGTAAAACCCCACTTCAAAGAGATCTTTGAAATATTTTTCTGTATCTGATGAAAAGTGTGTTTTGGAACCCCTCACTTTCAAAATGTTCCATGAAGAAGGAACTACCGTGCTGGGATCACAGAGTCTTGTGTCTTGACTTTCTTTTAACCTAAGATTTCACATGAAGTATAACTGAAATAAAAAACCTCTTTTGAGAAGAAATATTTAAATCTGAAACTATTGAAATGAGAGACTTCAAGAGCAGTAGAACTCTCCCATCCCTTTTTGCTTTGAGAAAAAAAAAACAACCCAAATTTGTCAAATTTTCAGTTTGAGCCATTGTTTCTGTTTAAGTGGCTGCACTTTGTGGGAATTTGGAGGAACCATGAAAGAATGGTGAATTATTTTTTTTTTTTTCCAAGAACCTCTGCTAAGGATTTATTGGTAGAAAATAAGATTGCTGAAAATCCCTGACATTATATGTTATTCAGTGAAACTCCATTGGCTTTTACCTCAGTGCTCAATAGCCACTTGGCCTGGAGCCTGCCTCTCTTGCCTTTCTGCCCATCATCTGTGTTTAAAAATGCAACGTTGAGTTCCGATCCTCAAACGACCTTTGCATCACTCTGGCCTTCATGTGTAGTGAAGTAGAAACAAGGAATTAACAGAGTACGTCGCTGTTGATGGGATGATGGGTGTTCCTTGTCCTGCATGCACCCCTAACCCAAGTGTACTGCAAAGTCCCGCATAAAAGAAAGGGAAAATAAAGTAGGGCTTTAACACGTTGTTTTGAGTAAAATGCTGATGCATAAAGCTGTCAACATTCCACAACAATGAAGAAAATATCTGAATCCTGAAAAGTCAGCTGCAAGCCAAAAAACTCCTGCAGAACTGCAAATGAAGTATCTGAGCAAATTACATTGCAGTGGTTGTGAGAGGAGCTCTTGCTGGAGGGTGATGGTGTGCAACAGGCTCTTCTCTAACTGTCTTTTTAAAAGGATGCTTTAAAGAGCAGTGAAATCATATTTGAAATAAGGAACACTCCCTTTTCACTATTTCCATGTCTAAATATCTTTTGTGTGTTTTGTTTGTGTTTTTTTTAAAGATCTTGATGGTTATGGCAAAAGCTTTCATCAGCGCATGGTATAATGGGCTACCAGTTGGATGATTTGCAGTCATCTGAAACATGATATATCCTTCTCCTCTCCCTAGTCCATGGTAAGTTTTTTTTCCTGTACATACCTATGAAATATTTGACTTCAGAGAAAGAACTAATAGTTTGCGGTGATCTGTATTGGATGCCGTTCCCCTTGTTTTCATACAGACTAGCCTAGAATTGTTAATTTATGGAATCTGTAAAAATCCAGTTCGTTTTCTTAAGCTATTTGTGGATGTTTTAAAAACTTAACTTCAAAAAACATACGTGCAAGATTTTTCTCTTTTGTATGATTTCAGAGCTGTGCAAAGATGCTGATACACAGCTTGAAATTTTACCTTTCCCTTCAGCCTGAAAGCATCTTCACCTTTGTGTGGAGTGTCTCGGTTCAAACTAGATTCCGTCCAAATGTTCTATGCTTCTACGTTTTGTGCCTACAATTAATCTGATTATAGTATCCATGAGCAATGTTAAGTATTGTATAAACAATAATATTAAAAGCAAGGCTCTTCGTAGTATAACTGAACTATCACTTCTGATTTACAGTGTCCAGACATGCAATAATGAGATCCAAAGCACTAGTTGTTCATTTGGCTAAACGCATTGACAAACCAAATTTGGATATCAAAATGTTCCACTGACTGCTCTTTAACACACCAGAAATAGCAGCCCAGTCTCCTGTCCAAATATCAGGTTAAGCATTTGAGGTTAAAATCCCCACTGTCTTGCTCTCTTCCTTTTATAGGGTTTTGATATGGCTCTTATGCCAAAGGGTTGTGGGGGTTTTTTTTTGTGAATGGTACTGAATTTTCTTAACCATTGTTAAAATCGGTCTGTACATGTTTGTTAGCTTAAGTCTGTGTCTATGGTTCAAGTTAGAAAAGACATGACATGCTAGGATGAAAGGTATTTTTTCTTTTTCTATTCCTGTTCCAGATTTCAGAGTCCTTAGGACTATACAAAAGTAGTGAGAAAAGCAGAGATGCAAGCATTGAGAGCAGAAAAGGCAAATTAATGGCATTAGTCAGAGCCATTCTTACGGTCTGCTTACGTACTGTAATGAACTAAGAGGCAATACAGTTTCCAAAGGTGTGTTTGCACTCGATAATGGAAAGTTGTGTTTAAATATGCCATATAAATGGGAAGAGATCTTTCCTAGCGAAACGGGTTACTGTTATTTTTGGTGGAAGTAAGTGTTTACACAGTGAAACAGACAGACATAATAGCACATCTTTCTCATCCTTTGGAGGGCATCTTCTGCCTGCTTCTCTGTTACTGATTTCAGCTGGCTTTGCATTTCAAATGACATGTCTCCCAGGTACTAATCATACAACTCTGAAACCAGAGCGCCAGATAAATAGCAAAGAAAATATCACCTCGCTTGTTTCCACTGGCAAATTATTGAGGGGGAAAAAAAATAATATATTGTTTGATGGGTTATCTAGCACCTGTTGATTCTGCGAGGCAATTCCCGGGGTATTCATTGAGTTCTGCATTGTTCCCTAACCTGGCTTTTTGTTTGCCGAATTAGCCGATTTGCTTCAAAGACTTGACCTTTTCTTTTCTCCTCTTCCTTATCAGCAATGTGCCATATACTTCTGAGCCTGGTTTTTCATCCTGAATGTGCACTGATGCATGATGCAATACGGGCTTTGACAGGTCTGGTGGAAGAACTAACTTCTTTAAACAGAGAAAGGGATGTCTATCCCATATGTGTAAACACTGCAGGATTTTGTCTCCTTTTTCATAAGTCTTCTACACCACATTTTACTGCAATTATTCCCTGTGCACACCAGCATGAGAACAGAATCCAGTCCACAATGTTTCCTTTGTCGCCAAAGTGAAAAAAAATAAATTAAAATAATAGCGTGATGGTGTCTTAAATTGTTTAAGAAATGCTGTTTTACGTTGCCCTGACAATTAAAAAAACCCTCACTGCTTGCTTTAGCAGTCTTATTTGTCAGGATTGTTCCTCTTTGCAGTGAAACTCTTCAAGCAAAGAAAACGTGCATATGAAAGGACATCTTCATCCTCCTCTCACTATTGTATCCACTCAAGACTCATGTTGGCTCTCAAAAGCCTGGTGTGTTACCCCACTGCTTCCCTCTAAGCAGATTAAAGCTAAGGGAAGGAAGGAAACTGAATGTCACAACATGACATGGATGATGGGGAACCTAGAGGATTTTCTACCCTTACCACAGTAGTTTGTGGAATGATATCTGGATTTTTAACTGTAAATCATCATTAATATCTATTAAAAACGGTCAATTTTTTGTTACTTCCATTGCTTTCCCCTTACTGTGGAAATTCAAGGTTCTCTAAACTGCCACTGATTTTGCTTGGAGAATGTTCCTCCATCAGAGCTCACCCAGCTGCATTCAGGTGATCTGGGTCCGTCCTGCCGTGCCACCTGCCAGCCGGGCTGTCCGCACGCATCGCGGGCTTCCTCTGGTGCCAGAATAAATGGCATCGCAGGTACGCTGGGAGAATCAAAATGAAGCATGTATTATTTATGAAAGTAATTACAACCCTACTGAGATATGCCCTGGTGTATCCTGAGATGCCTGCAGCTAATAAATAGAAACAAAGGAATGACTGTTAGTGTTTGCCTTGAAAATTTCTGGTTTAGGTGAATTTAAACTAGGTTTTTAATGTTACCTCAGTACAATCAAATACAGTAAGAACTCCCCTTTGCCCTTTTACTTTAATTTCCACATACTTCTGTGTACTTATTTTTCAAGCTGATATTGTGATCCCGAAGGGCTTCACTATGTCAAGAGTCTCGAATAAATTACGCCACAGAAACTTCAAAAGCTACAGAGAAACTAACCTCAAAGTTAGGTCCTGGTTACAGGGAGGCACAGTAACCTAAGAGCCATTGCTGCTGATGTGCTATCTACTAATGATTTTCTATTAGTCTATTAATGGTTTTCTATCAGGGTGTCCTGATTGATGCGCTAGTCAAGGGATCAGTGCCTCATTTTATTTCCTCTTAAAGAGCATCCTTCTAATGGGTGTTAGAATTTGGCTTTACATGAACTGTTGCAAGCAATTTCTTCATCTGCATGGAGACACAAAAATATTTTCACTTTCTATGGGTTTGAGTTTGTACATAGTTTTCTCCCAAATTCATAAATTATTTGTGCCAAGTAACTACCTCTGTGGGCTTTTGGCATTAAAAAAAAAAAAAAGTAAATTAATAGCGGTGCTTGGGACAAGAAGAGGCTCTGTGGTAACTTTACTGTGGCATTTAAATTCTATACTTTTTAACTGCACCAGGCTCTTAAAGAAAGTGCTGGATATAAAGCTCCAGCAAACTTGATTGAAAATGTCACATGAATTAATATGTAATTTTTGGCCTGTGCTACTGTAAAAAAGTGATGACAGCCATTTTCTACAAAAGACTAAGGGCTTGTCAGTTTTATTAGGGTGATTATCTGGTTTTGTCCTTAGAATGTTAATCTAATTTTTTTTTCCCATTAACAGTTAGTGACATAGGAATATACTGTCAGTGCTTCAGATCGGTTTGTTGTTTTTTTTTGTTCTCCTGCTTTGAAGTCAAAGTTTCCGATGAAAAACCAAGATGCAGTACAGAACTATCCAACCCATTATCAGTTTGATAGGGGAGGATTTTGGAAAGCTAGAAGGGTTTTAACGGTGTGCGATCTAGGAGAGCCATATCAGCGATGAACTGCCTTTGGTGCCCTAGCAGCACCAGCTCCTCTCCTCACAGTTAGATCCTGTTGAGCTGCAGGAAATTAGTGCAACTAACTCAGTGAGAGATCTTTCTGAAGGGACAGGTGGCTTTATTTTAGATAATTGGTAATCAAGTTGACTTTACCCATTTGTGTTCTCACAGCACTGAAATATGTGTCCAGGTGATCTGATCAGCAGTTGTGTTCAAGGCTGGAGCTCAGGAGATGCCAGCAGTTGTATCCTCACTATCTCTCTTGGGTTCTTCTTTGTTGGTGGCAACAGATGAGTTTTGGGGAAGCTCTTTTATATACTGTAGGACCCAACATTTGCTATCTTCTGATCATTCACCTCAGAATTTTGCTTACCTCAGCCTTTCTAAGTGCTGGGCAAATCTGCTGCCCAGTGCTTGTGTGTTCTCCTTTCACGTTTCTTGGAATGGCTGGGCTGGCAGGAGGAGGCATGTGGCATCACCTCATGTGATGTCATCTCTCCTGCCTGCTTACGCTTCTGACCTGCACAGCACTCTGGTTTACAGTGTAATTAATTACACAGCTTTAATTTGGGATACCTACCTTGAGAAAATATGCTAAATGCTTACTATGAAAACTAAGGACCTTAGAGTTACCTAGGATTATGTACCCAAAAATGTGTCTACAAAATGGAACTTTGTTAAGAAAAACTAGATATATCCGTCTCCCATTTGGTGGACATTGACTGCTGGTGACAGATGGTGCTTCCTATATCCCTGAGAAGCCTGGGTTTGAGAAATCCTGGAGGTTCTTACAGAGGGGATTCAATAACAATTTCTGAAAAAATTAGTAAAAAGTATGGTGCTTAAAGTAATCAGTAATTTTTTTGTTGTTGTTGCTCTTTTATAGTTAGCAGGCAGAGTTCCTTTCTGAATACTTATTATTTTGGAGATTTTGGAGGTTTATGTTACATAAATATACATGTTGGAACTAGATTTTTATATGAGCATAATTCTGCAATAAACAGGATACTACTGAGATATTTAAAAGCTATGTGGCCCCAGCTGTGGAAGAAGAAAGCAGGCTTCTGATAATCAGTGTAAATAATATTTTTTTAAAAAGTGGGTTTAAAGAGACTGATTTATTCCTCCCCCCAGTCATTTAAATAACTAGAATACTTCTGAGTACTTAAAAAACCCAGGGATGTGTTGGCTGTAAGGCCCTCAGGAGGTCTCCTCCCACTCCAGGTGAGACAATCACCCACCTGGATGAGGCTAGCTACAGCTCTGCCCTTGCTGGGGCTAATTGCCCACCTCATCTCCCCCGGTCCCTACTCATGCTGGGGCTTGTTCTGTGCCATGAACCCACCGTGGCACCTGGGCAACATTATGAGGTTTTTGTTGGCCCAAACCTTACAGGTCTTCCCTGCTGGAGACTCAGCCATCAGCTGTGTCAGCACTCTTCCTAATTTACTGCCAGTTGCGTATTTGCCAGTGGGACCTCCTTTGCAGCCAGCGGGTCACTCATGAAACCATTGAACAATATAGGCCACCGAAATTTACCTTTGCAATGAGGTATGGATTTGTTTTTCATTTTATTATTTTCAACATATCAGTGTTACCCTGTAATTTACCCGATAGCAGAGAACTGTTATAAGGACATGTGCCTGAATTAAGCATAATAATTTTTAGACTCATTTGAGAAGTAGCTTTGCAAAGCACAACTTAGAAACCAGGTATAGAATCACTGCAGTTCTGTGACTTCCAGCTGATCAAATGCATATGATATTTGCATCTCCTCTAATTTTGGTTGTTCTCTTAGCCAGCATCAGCAACAGGAGAAATAGGGGAAAGGGGAAACTAGTAGAAAGACACAGCTTCTGAAAACCAATTTACATTTCTGAGCTCAGGAAAACGAAAACTAGGCTTTTGAAAGGACTAATGAAGTGCTTGGGAAGAGGAGGAATGAGATTCATAAGTTTGATTCATGCTGTTACAGCAGGCATCTGCAGTTCAATTCTGCATTCATTGCTTTTACATGAGCTTTATATTAAATCTGAGTGAATTTATTCAGAAATTTAGATAAGAATTTTTTTTTCCTTTTACTGTTGTCAATAAAAGCATGTAGATATTGACAATTTGTTAGCTTAGAGAGAGCCATCTCATTGAGATCAGAACTATTGCTAGAAAACTAGGTAAGTGCAGACTTTTACAAGTAGATACATCATACTTTCTGATAGAATAACTCCTGTTTGTAGATAATGTTCACCTTTCAGTGGTTACACTGAAATGCTGCTGGATACCCATCTTTACTGGAGAATTAACAAAGTTGGAGAAAACCAGCATAAAATCATCAAAACTTTTAAGGAGCATCTTTTTGTGGAGTTGCTTTTGGCAAAAGTCACATAATCTTTAATATTCTTCTCCGTTCGAAGTTTAATGTCTGCTTTTCGTAAAACTATGTAACACTTTCCTTTATCAGCTTTCCTCTCATTTTATTTCCCTTTGTATTATACTGTTTTCTACAGCTTTACATAAACATATCTTCTGACTGCATTTTATGTGAATTGAGTGCATTGTACAGTGGTTTGTAGCAAATAATTTGTGCTATGAATTTCTGTGGGTAAGCATTTCTCTTGGCAAATTTTAATTTCTCCACTGAATTATTTGCTTAAATGCTGCAGTGAAGAGAATTGGTATCAAAAGTAGTTCTTAGCCATGCTAATATTAATGAAATAATAATTTAGGTTCATCAGAATGCTGATTGTGAATAATTGGTACCACTGGCTTGGTGAGAAGTGATATTTATTATTCTGAGCATTAACATATGCTGTTACATCTCAGTGTTAATTTGCAGTATCTCATTAACGGTCTTTTTGTGTATGGTGTATATAGACATGCGCACGCACATTAAAAGATGAAAGAATAGTTTAAATTATACAGAGACACTTTAAGAAGTTGTTTTGGGGCAGGGGAAAGAGGATCACTCTCTTGAGAGATGAGCAGACTTAGAAAGTAATTTCTTTACTTTAAAATAATACCTACACTTTTTTTTTTTGTGTAAAAATTGCATGCTTTATCTTTGTTCTGAATCCATTACTGTGCATCTCTTGTTACGCAGATACTTTATTATAAAGGTAGGATTCATCTGGTGTCTTTCAATTGTCAGTGGGGAGAGACAGGCAGTTCCTCTCTTACATCTATTCTAGATACTTATCTTAGAAGGGGATTTGTTATCCTCTGGAGTTGGCTGTGTATGCAATATTGTTACTTCCTATTTTAAAAACAGGCCAAGATAAGTATGAAGAGCTCAATGCTTCCTATAGTTCTTTTTATTTTTTTTGAGCTATAGCAATTGCATCTCTGGAGCAATTGTGCTTTTTCAAGTGGATTCTACCTTTTAAGTAGGCAAAGGTTCTCTCTAAATGGTAGAAACTGTCAGGCTGGAAGATGCAGTGTTTTAACCAATATTATGTAGTACAATTTAAAAAAAAAGGTTCGTTTGCAAAAAAAAAAAAAAAGATTAGGAGAAGTGAGACATTTTGAACCAAAACCTTTTCTATTTGTTACTGGGAAAGACTAATGTATATCACTAATACTCATTGAACTATTTTGTGCAATATCATTTCTCTTATAATGAATCCTGTGTCACCTCTTTTATAGAAAATCTTAGTCTTTCTTCCTATTTTATTGTTGGTTTTTTACTGTTGTTTCTGTTTTGTACAAGCCTGCTGCTCTTCGCCTTTCACGTTGCCTCCGCTAGCTGAACTAATAAAAATCTTTGCCGCTGTTAGATTCTTTTACCTTACACAGGATCAACTATAAAAATACAGCAATGCTTCAGTGTAGTGTCAAGCTAGAGTCTTGCCTATGTTTACTCACTGCAGTACCTTTTATCCAAATACTTCCTAATTCTAGTGTCTTTGCCATGTCCTCTCTTTGGCAAGAGCTTTACTGGCCTAACGTGTTTACTCATCTGTAGTTTTCCATGGATTAGACAGTCTCCATTTCCTCTCCTAAGTGAAATGGGTGTTGTGGTGCTCTGTTAAACAGTCAGCGTTTCACCACAGCAATGTGGGCATTTTAGTGGTGTGGAAATTATTTCCCATTGGAGAATATATAGCTTTACTCAGGACTTAACAGTCTGAGTTTCATCTTCAGCCAAGTGAAGTTAATGACTTGACTCTGCGTTATACAAGACCTTCCTGTATAGTGCTAATTAATCAATGCCATACATTAAAGTGGAAACCTTTTGGATAAGAAATAACAGCAAGGTTTCAACCGTTTGTACTAATAAAAGAAAATGTGCCATTTGGGGTTATCCTGACCAGATTTTAGCTTGTATTACATCCTGCATAATAACCTTCTTCCTACATTTCAATTACATAGTCTACCGTTCTTTAATTCCTCCTCTAAGCTGTTTTGTCACTTGGCACAGTCGAGCAGCTGCTGTGTTCCCTCCTCCAGGTGGCTTTGCTTCAAATGCCTGGAAAAACATGATTCCACTTAGACATAGGTAAGACCACAGTAAAATATAAGAGGTATTTAAAATATCTCATGGTCCACTTTGTCCTGCCTCAGAGACTGTTGATATTTTAGCTTTACTACATTAGAAGAAGCTTAGAGTGTTTTTATGTTAGGGAAATCATTTCATTGCTTTGTAGGCTGCCCAGCTATGCGGCTGTCAAAGAGCGGCTGAAGGCTTTTGAGAGAGGATTTGTGGGTGCGATTGTACTCAGGAGAGAGGAACAAAGTGAAGGATCTGCCTCAAAGTAGCGAATCCTGCGAGAACTGAGATAGCAAGCGACCTCTCCAACAAGAGTCTGAAGCAGCACATTAGCATCTACAGCAGGTGATGCCAATGAGTCTGAAAAACTCAGATTAAATGAATGCAGGTGTTGGTGTTAGAAAATCAGGTCTCTGAAGAATAGTCCTAGTTACTGTTGAGGGATTGTTCTTACCAAAAGAAGTGTGGAGGTAATTTAAATTGCAGTGCAACTCAACTTTGTGTTGACTCCAAGCAAGGTCATAAAATAGTCATGCATATGATTTAGTTCTGAATGTGAGTCAGCTCTGGAGAAGGAGTGCTCTTAGATTTCTTTTGTTTGGAAAATTTACCTACTTGAGCTGATTGAAACACAAGCTCACCATATTTGTTAAGGATCTAGTACAAATTTTTAAAACCAGAAGAACTAGAGTTTTGCTGAGGAGAAATGATTCAAAACAGATTTGTTTTTTTAAATGAGAATTTTGCTGGTCCTCTGTCCTGTGCACAATAAGAAAGAATAGCTCTTTCAAATAAACCAATGAATAGAAGCCTTGGAGTTTATGTAGAGGGCACTATTTAAATCCTTTTTCAAGTATATTAACAGTGTGAATAAGCAAGATGGGTTATTCTTAAGAAAAGAAAAAGTGTTCTTGCAAGATGTGGCAATTCTTGTCCACTGCATGCGGGTGTAATCTAGTCGGACAAGAGAGACAGAGAAGCTTTGGCCGTTTCTAAAAGGCTGTGACTTTGGGAAAGGATGGCTTAATTTCTGTATTTGGAATGAACATGGTGACTCCTTGTGGGGCAACACTGTCAAGTGCTCCCAGCCTTTTGTGGGTGACACAAATGAGGGAAGTAAGGCGCTTGAAACGCTGATGTTATCTGCGGGAGGGTTGCATGCATCCTCTGCCATTACATAGGTCTATAATCCTGAGCCATTTATAAGATAAGGACTAATTCAGCCGTTCATGAAGAGTCATTGTTATTTCAGAGGACAAATAATGCTGTCATATTATCATCACCTCACTGAGTATTATAAGACTGCTAACATTGGCTTCCGCTTTATTTGGGTAGCTTAAAGAAAGCTGTAAACCTTGCTTGTAAACTGCGTTTTGCGCAGCTAATTTTATACCACGTTTCTGTGAGCCATATCATTGTTGACAAAGTTTTTGATTATGTTTGACTTTTGTTTTTACTCGCAGTGTTCTATGAACTCTGGATTGAATTCATGATTATAAGGTGTCTGATTACTGATAAGCTCCTACTATTTGAAGGACTGAAATAAAGCGCTCTTACTTTTCCTTTGCCTCTTCTCTCCCTTTCCTTAAATTAGTCATGTAGGAGAAGAAAGCCAAAGCAAGACACGATATTCAGGTGCAAAGAAATTTGTCATAATCTGGTTATGCTGTTGCTAAGAATCCTTTAATTTGTGGAAGGTATGTGATACAAAGCACTTAAAAAGCTGCCTGTGCTCAGTCTGAACAAAATCATTGGGATAATTGGACACTTCTCAAACTTGATGGCCTATATAACTACATTATTTAAAAAAATACTTTCATTAATCCTTAAGGTTTCAGTTTCCTGATGTGATAGGTGAAAAATCAGCTAAGTGGAGAAATATGTTTGTGACTGCGTGGTTGGCCATCTCAGCCAGGAACAGCACTGAACCGCCAGACTTGAGAATGGCTTGTTCCGCACTGAAGCTGAATGTGCTCCCCTTTCCCTCCTCCCCCGTGTCTGATCCCCAGGCACCACAGATGTCACTAATTTCCAGCAGTATTCCCTACCAGTTCTTAGTAACTGGGAGATTCCAGGAAGTTTTTGAAAACCAAGGGTTTTTTAAGTTTTCCAAACTCATGTTCATGTTTAAGGTTAAAATATGTGATTTCCCTCCTCACTCCCCAACTAAATCCATACTGCTTTTACAAGAAATTAATTTTAAAACTGTGTTGTTTTTCCTGAAGGGAAATTTTATGTTATGCCAAGTAAAACCAATAAACCATCATCTTTCCCCCTCAATTAATACGGGTAGCAATTCCAGTGTAACTAACCCATTATCCATGACTAGCTGTCAGTGGGGTTTTCATGTGCCACCCAGTTTATGTAAGGAATTGCACTAAGCATAAGAAAAAGCTTCAAAATTTCTCTACTGTGTCAAAAGAGTTTTGCTCCCAACTATCTGCTGGCTGTAATCCACTTCATTTCTGCAGAGATTGTGCTCCCCCATCTCAGCTGAGGACAGTGATTGCCATGCCTCGGTACAAGGTGATTAGGAAAAGCCTGTCATTGCTTCCGAGAGACTTGAGGTGGAGGAAAATGGCAGAGACAGGCATCCGTGGAAACAAGGCAAGGGTAAAACACGGCTGGCCATCTTGAACCTGTGGTTGCACAGCAGTAGCTAACATTGAGGTTTCAAAGTGGAGCCTGATGGCAGAGCGTCATTTTATGACTTTGGGACTTGCTGCTGTACAGATGTGAAATAGGGCAGTTAAGAGAATTATTTACAAGTTAGAGAAGCAGATTTTTCCGGGAGGTTACTTCACTTTTGTGATATCCACAGGAAATTTGTCAGAGCTCTTTTGCAGTCTCTTACAGTTCTGCAGATCCCTGAGATCTGGGGAAAACACGTGTCTCATGGCCTCTGTGATGAGTGATAAACTAGCATCAAGTCTGTGTTTTCACTGCAGTTGTGGGGCTTGTTCTCTACTTGTGGAGCATATGGAGAAATTAAAATTCATGACAGGAAAAGAATAGGTGAGGTTAATTTTAGACATCTGTGACATGGTGGGAAAAGACGAGCAAGGCTGTTTGGTAGCTAGTTTATGTGCTCTTACACGTTTGGGATGTATATTTGGAGTACTGCGTCCAGCTCTAGGGTCCTCAGTACATGAAAGACATGGAGCTGCTGGAGCGAGTCCAGAGGAGGGCCACAAAGTTGATCAGAGGGCTGGAGCACCTCTCCTGTGAGGACAGGCTGGGGGAGTTGGGGTTGTTCAGCATGGAGAAGAGAAGGCTCCAGTGAGACCTTATAGGAGCCTTCCAGTACCTGAAGGGGCCTACAGAAAAGCTGGCGAGGGGCTGTTTCTTAGGGAGTGCAGTGACAGCACAAGGGGGAATGGGTTTAAACTAAAAGAGGAGGGATTTAGATTGCACATTAGGAAGAAATTCTTCCCTGTGAGGGTGGTGAGGCACTGGAACAGGGTGCCCAGAGAAGCTGTGGAGGCCCCGTCCCTGGAAGTGTTCAAGGCCAGGTTGGATGCGGTTTTGGGCAACCCGGTCTAGTGTAGGGAGTCCTTGGCCATGGCAGGGGGGTTGGAACTAAATGATCTTTGTGGTCTGTCGTGGTTTTACCCCAGCTGTTGGCTGGGCACCACGCAGACACTCGCTCAGTCCCCCGCATCAGAAAGGGGGAGAGAATCACAAGAGTGAAAGTGAGAAAACTCGTGGG
>VWZZ01005876.1:106540-215024 GCA_013399095.1 Psophia crepitans | reverse complement strand
CTTCTTCTTCCCTCCAAGCCCCTTATAAACCAAGCATGATGCCATATGGTGTGGAATATCCCTTTGATCAGTTTGGGGTCAGCTGCCCTGTCTGTCCCCTCCCAACTCCCCGCACACCCCCAGCCATCCCGCCGGCGGGGCGGTGCGAGAAGCAGCAAAGGCCTTGGCTCTGTGTGAGCATCGCTCAGCAACAGCAAAACCATCTCTGCACTATCAGCGCTGCTGCCAGCACAAACCCAAAACACAGCCCCGTACTGGCTGCTATGAAGAAAAATAACTCAGCTGAAACCAGGACAGAGGTCCCTTCCAACCCAAACCATTCTATGAATAAAGCAGAAATCAGGAATAATGGGAGGGGGAGGCAGAGGGCCATTGCGAAGAGTGAAAGGAAAAGTGCATATGTAGCTTGAAATAAAATATCTGCTGTCTGGAAGCTAGAAAGTTTCTGCTATTCAAGGCTTTCTGCTACTTGCCTCTCGGGGTGGGTGTGCTTCTTTGGAAATCTCTTCCTCAGAAAGTAGGTCAAGCAGCTTCTGTCACCGTGATGTTTTGTTTATAAGGGAAAGGCCTACATGAAAATAATTTACTAGCAATGCTTGAGGCCTGTCACGGTCTACTCCTTGATGGAGGACAGATGACAGTAAGTGACGCGTTAGGGTACAAGTTAAATTAGGAGTATTAATTAGTTGTCTGAGCTCTCCATTTATTGTTTTTCCTGCTGTGAGTTTTTTATAGTCACGCTTTTCGGCTCATTCAAGATATAATCAAAGCATCTCACTCTAGGTATATTTACTTATCCCTGTTTTATAATATACTTGTTCAAATGTGCAAACTGCTCTGCGTGGTTAATCTGGCCCAGAGTAGTGGTGTTTGTGTCTACTTTTTCGTGCTTCAGCATGGAGATTTTATCATTCAATTTTATTTAAAAAGTAAAAAGTATGTGGACTAATATGGGCTGGTAACGGAGCGATTTTCAGGACTTTAAATGGAGGAGAAACTGGCAGTATATCAGACATACAACCTGTAAGTTTATCAAACTTAGATCAAGTGAAATGTGGAGATATTTTTGAATTATGCAGCTATACAGCTTTTTCTTTAGTAAAAGCCTGTAAATATGTGCCTTATCGTTTGGTCTTCAGACCATGTCTAGTTTGATCTAGGCTGATGACCTTTTTCAGAGGGTCAGAAGAGCAATTATTAACCTTAGTGAGGTGTTTTGGACTGCCTTGGTCAGGTAAAAATCAGTTCGGATGTAACCATTATTTTTGGGAATTAATTCTTCTCACATTGCTTGCCGAAGGAATTACAGCGATGCGTAGTGGAAAGTATGATACGGTGTAACATCTAGCACTGGCTCGTCCCCACAGGCGCTGAAATCTTTGCCTGTCCCAGCGCTAGCAACACGAAAGCAGTTGGTTTCACCATGCATCAGCCACGATGCTGACGTGGTGGGTTATCTTTCCTCAGCTCACCACCTCTTTGCTTTTCTTCAGAAGTTGAGATCAGCTCTCTGCTGGTGTGCCTGCCCAAAATCTGATCCCGGGCTGCCATGGCAGGCACAGCTGTCTCACCCAGCAAGGGTAGCAGGACAGGAAACCAGTGAGCTAAGCTGTGCAACGCCAGCGTAGCTTAATGCGACGCTCCAACAAAAGAGGTTAAATGGTGCCCGGAAGGCACGATTTATAGCCTGGCGCTCTGCACGGGGTGCCTGGGCTATGTCTCCCAGGCAGGGGTAGGGCAGAGGGGACGTTGTCCAGACTTAGTGCTGCTTTGGTGCAGCTCCTGTTCCGCTGTTTGCCAGCAACACCTGATTGCTTGTGTTCCTCGGTTCATTCAGAGCCCTCCATTGTTGGTAGGAAAGGGGCAAAATTTTCAGCGGTAACAGCGGAGTAGTTACCTCAAGGATTCTTTGTAAGTCCTGGTTGGGCTTGGTTCTGTTTCCTGTTTGTGTTTAGCAGTTTGGCAAAATAATGATTAAATTGATGTCCAAATAAGGTTTACGGTGGGCTTCAATATGAGTAGAAATTTTTTTTTTTTTTGAAGGCACTTCTTCAGTATTTACTTAGTTCTGCAGGAAGGCATGAATAAGCTCTGATGACTCTCCTGAGTCTCTGCTTTATCTGTGTCTCTGCTTTCATACAGGCCCTTTTGATCTCTACAGCGCTTGTTTCCTCTTGCTTGTGAAAGAGATTGCAAGTGGTGTTTTTCCCATTATTTACTGATGGATTTATTTATGGATTCAAAACTGATCATTGCTTTGTTTGTTACCACCAGTTACTTTTCAAACTGTCTTGGTTTTTATTGAGGTGGTGATGCTGTTTTGGAGCTGGTTTTTGTGGTTGAAAGAGAATTCCTTGAAAGAGAATAATGAAGACCAACCCTCATTAAAGAGAAGAGTAATTTTTGCACAAGACCAAATGCTATAAACTATGTATAAATGTAGTTTAGGAGTTAGAAGGGAAGCTCTTAATCATTAGGGTAGTTAGACTCTGCAGCAGCTCTGAAACATAAACAATGAATTTGATAAATATATTAAATGGATCATTATGACCCTTTGATAGTGAGCACCTCAGTATCTGAAGATCCCCTTGCTACTTCCATACATACACAATCAGTGGTCCACAGAAACGAGGTGGCTTTTATAATGTGGCTGCTTCAGTCATTTATCAGAGACCAGTAAGATGTGGTGGCATAGCAACATAACAGGGCTGATTTATTGTCAGCTAAATCTGATCAGGTCTGAAGACCAGCATGTTTATCCATATGGGATCCCTCTTAAAAGAAGCAAATTCAGAAGTTTCTAGCTGCAGCTCTTTTACAGAGCAGCTACTGGCATCAGGAAAAGCAGAACAGACAGTGTGGTACCTCAAACTGAGTCTTTTTCTACAGGCTGCCGGGGCTCTGTAATCGAATCTGTTGTGTTGATGATAACTGATAGAGTTAAGCACCACAGGGTAAGGCCAAAAAGGAAGTTATAAACAGAGGTCTCACGGCACTGGAGGAGTATACTGAAATCATCCTTCTGAACGGCGTGCATCACAGCTGCCGGAGTGACAGAAATGACTCGGAATGTGTCAGCACCTGAAAGGTATGTTGCAAGAGTCTTAGCACCCAAAAAAAGATAACAGATCTAGATGTTAAGAAGAAAGATGTTAAAAAATGCCTTTTCTTAGAGCTTTGAAGCACTCTTGCACCTGCTAAAACCTTCCTCGGATTGACAAGTATCCCCCTTCTGCTCGTGCCTTGCCCTTTCATGCGCGGGCAGTTCCCTTTCTCCTGAGCTAATCCTGCAGTTAATCATGCAGCTGAACGCACTGATGACATTGTTCTCTTTCTCTTTACTTTTTGACTGTGCCCTGTGTTTAAGTCCTCCCCTCTTCTTCCCCCCACCAGGTGTTTTCTCAGACTTCAGAACATTTGAGACTCATTTTTAACCTGAAGTCTCTGTTCTCCCACTTGAAGGTTTGTCAGCTTTCTGAACTCCTACAGCCACTCAGCCCCTCCTACAGCCATGGCAAAAGAGAATTCCTCTGTAGCATGAGACTGCCAGCTGAATGCAATCCATAGAGGCAATTAATTAATTTACTCGTTAGCTTTTCTTTCATCCTGATGGGGCACAAGTAAATTATTCCCTCTGCCTTTGCTGTGTTCTTTCTCACATCTGGAGGCTGTACTTGCATGCTCTCAGGCTACTTCAGGGCAGCTCGTTCTTTCCTGGCAGGTCAGGCACTGCAGAGCTGTCATTGTTTCCTCTGCCAGATCCCGGGATGATGGATCTGTCCCACCCTGGCCCAGGTAGGTGGGAGAAATGCTGTGTCCCAAGAACCGGTGTGAACTGCCACCTGGAGCCTGCTTCTCAGGATCCCACCCCAACCTTTCCTCTCAGCTGCAAGACTTTGGGCCTGGCTGTGCAGATCCAAGAGGTCTGTGCAACCTGTGGCTCAGGCATGTGTTCTTTGATCCTTTCATCAAGGAGCCCAAAGCCTTGAACAAGTTTCTTCATCACTGTTTCCCACCAAACCTGATAAAACAAGTGAGGGTTTTGGTGAAGGAAAAGGTGGGGATATTGTGCCCACTAGCAGTGACGGAAACTAGCGAAAGCTTTTCTAGTTAGACTTTTCCTTCCTTCTTTAAAATTTATTTTTTAATTCAATAGTGTTGAAGAAGCTGAGGTGCTCTCAGCTGCAGTGACGGAAGCATTACAATTTCACATGCTGCAAAATCAACAGCAGTATGTTGTTGATCTCTTAGCTTGAAGTTCCTATTTTCTGAAGTTTTAAAATATCGTTTTAAAAAACCAATTTGCTAAGATATGCTAGCGCTGCTTTACAGAGCTGAGACTTTTTACATTATAAAATACTTCTTGAAGCAAGGGGGGTTATTTATTATCTTATCCCTCTCTAAGCTGATAACCAGTGCAGAGGTGTGTTACAAAAAATATTTAAATTGTTTCAGATGTATTTAAGCAAAAGATATAAAATATGCTAACATTAATTTGTGATCTTGAAATTAAGAACAGATTTGTTTTCATATAAAATTGCTGCATTGTGAGAGTGTCACATTTCCGAATATCTGATCATAATAATAGGATACAATAATAGTTTTGTTTTTCTCATCTGAAAGGTAAATTAATATTTAGACACACAAGTAAAAGTGGTCTTGATCTTTTTTTAATCCTATCCTAGAAACACTGAGTCTACAGAAATTTTCTGTACTCTGCAAATCCAACTTTTTTTTTTTGTCTGCAGCTAGACACAGTGTAATTTTAACACTGAAATGTTAATAGCATTTTCAGGGGAATAATTCATACAGTTCTATTGCTTATGTCACTGTCAAAAAGGCAAGAAATTTGCCAGACCTGGGTAGCTGTTAAAAGGCAGTGTAAGCGTGAAGAACTTCATGAAGGGCGTGCACGTTCTTCATGGTGCAGAACCCTGCCTGGCAGACAAGAATTGAGGACATCCTTCAGGTTTCAGTTTCTGCCTTTCTTTTTGGTTTTGGAGGCGATGGATGGTATTGCTGAACTTCCCTTTGAATGCTCACAACTCTTGCTGCAAAATCATTTTCTCATGCCTGGCCCATTTAGGAGCATACCTGAGCCGTGAGCGGGCTGGGAGACCTCCCTGACCCTATTAATGTGCTGTAGACCTGCTTCTCTACTAGGGTAGATTTACCTGACCTGGCGAAATGACTGTGTTAGGTTTAAATTGTGTTTTGCTCTTGTTTTTAATATAGCTTCACGTTTTCAGGGCATAATCTGGCTCTTTCCACACTGTGACTTTCTCTCTGAATTTCAGCGGAACTGCTCGTGTGTTTAAAATAAAACATGTGCCTAAGTGCTCCGGTGGCTGGGGGCCAGAGCACTCAGCACATTGCAGGGCTGAGCCCTAAGTGCACGCTGCTTTAATGTATAGTCTTCTCTAGCCCGGGATAAATCAGGATTAACTCCATAGGAAGCGTCAACGCACTGTGAGGATTCGGAAAATACCTTGCGACATGGAGGGTAGCTTGGGCTCCTAGCAAAGACAAGTGCGAAAGAAGCGACGCCCGTGGCGTAATGCTTTTGCAAGTTGTTCTCCAGTGAGGTGCTTTTTGTGACTAGGGAATTGGCCAGTCAATTTTCTCATCGCCGTGTTCAAACTCGTTCCTGCTGCTGAACCCTGCTCTTGTTTTTCCACGTGTTGTTGGACATGGCAGTAACTTAACCTGCTTTCCCGTTATAAAGGCTTTAAATGCCTTCACGCTCATATCGAACAAATGGAATTTGTGGTTCAGTCTGCACGTAGAGTACAGTATTGCTGCTGAGGAAGCAGAGGGAGGCAGGTAGGAGAACTCCATTCTCTTTTATTCCAGTCAGACCATAGACACGTTCCTGGATCCCTATCAGCAAAACAGTTTATCTGGGGTTTTTCCATGGTAATAGTGACATAAAGCATGATACAGTTCAGACATGCATTTTGGCAAGTATTATTTGGTAGCTAAGTCTTCAACATGTAATTTTTATGCCTATTCTATTTTTCTGTTAATTTCTGTGAGGGAATGCTTTCTGTTTGGGGGATAATTGAAAGACATCCTTTTTATTTACTTTTTAATGACTTCTCATTTGAATAAAAATCTGGATTGTTTTGCTTTGGATAAGATACCTAGAGACAGAAGATAAGAAAGTTGACGGGTGGTGTTAACTAGTGTATAGTTAAATTTTATTTGTTGATCACTGAACTCTGAGTGGCTGGTTCTGTTAATTGTCTGGTCTGTTCTTGTTCTGTTTTTATTTTTCTTCCTTTTATTGCCAGGCAGCTAGTTTTGCATAAATTGTTACACAGCACACTGAAAAGGCTTGTTTGAACTGTTGATTTCCAGAGAATATTTCTTCCCTTATGCTTGCCAGTGCTGGCCTTTTTCAAACCTGACTGGGTTGAACAAGTTAGCTCCAGTGCTCAGGAATCTCGGGGGGAACATTTAAACCGCTGCACAAGCAAAATTCAGGAATTGGCGTTTACTGAGTCAGTAGAGCGTGCAAAAGGGGCGAGTGGCTTTCCGGTCTCCTGAGGGGAATCTCTTGTCTTGGTGACAGAAGATGAAATTACAGGTGTAGGGCAAAAAATAAGATGGAGCGTATGGAGCTAGTAAAGCTTAAAAATATGGAAGACAAAATGTATAAAGAAAGGGCTGGAAGTGGAGCAGGGCTGAGTTGCAGAATGTGACATGGTAGAGGGCCACAGCTGAACATCTAGAGTTTTGGGGATTTTCTCAATAAAAACTCTACCCAAAAAAACCAACCAAACAGAAAATCCTGCAGTCTCAATTGCGGTGATGGAGAAGTATAAATAATACTGAAAATACATTAGCAATTCAGAGTGGTTGCAGTGGGTTCTCTGTGTAAGAATCACAGCTGGTTTTTGTTCTGTGTAGGGGACTATTTTCCTCACTTCCACAGTTACAGTGCAGCCCTCAAATGAACTTCCATACGCTCAAACGTTTTGGTTTCCTAAACTTGTCTTGGCTGCTGTAGCCGATAGATTGTCCTGCTGGGTGGCACTGCTGCCCGCGAGCTAGCGTGAAGTAGCTCAGCGCCGTTTGTTCCCCTGCCTGTTGCAGGTGGTTATTTCCAGGCATGTTTAATTGTGTTTCTAGTCAAAGCATATGCTGGCATCTGCTAAGGGCAAAGGGCTTATGGTGAATAAAATTAAACAGAGTGTAGAGTTTGTCTCTTTTCTTCAGATATTGTAGATAGTTAAATAAAAACTGTTAAGCCAGGTTTTGTGCTTTTATTTGTATCCTCTGCAACATTTTGTACGTGCCAAACATACCTATTACTCCACAGTAATTCTGAAGACCGTTACTTGCCTTTTTCTTCCTCTGTTCCTTTTTTCAGCAGAAACCAAATCCCTTCTCTCTGTTTTTTTTTTTAATTATTATTTTCACTGAATTGATGTAGAATAATGCCAAGTATGTTAAATCCAGTGATCTTGTGAGAAAACTTTTATTGTAGAGTGCCAATAAAAATAGTGGTCCAAAATTTAAAATAGTCGTAAGGTCCAAAAAGGTATTTATTGCACCTTTATGCTTTTATGCTGCTTGATGGGTATGTGTGACTTCCATTCTTGCCAAAATCTACAGGTTAGGAGGTAACAGAGAAACACATTCCTGTGTCTAGGGACCTTCTGTAATGCTATTCAGACAATATTTAAATAGTCCTTAAAAGATGTTATACTAAGCAGGGAAAGAAGTTGGCACAGAAGTATGCCAAAACCAAAAAGAGCTAATATTGTTATGCGCAGACCTTTGCACTTCTGTGAGAAAAACAAGAAGCAAAGGCTGCTTTATGGGGGAAATGACCCCTGGAGGTACCTTCTTCAATTCACTGCTTGAGTCAGGGCTAGCTTCAAAGTTCGACTGGGCTGTGCCCTGAGTCTCGGTCACTCAGGTTTTGAAATGCCTCGCACCCTACCTGGCTTCTGGCATTGCCTCTGCTCAGCCTGCTGATCCCCACAAGGTGTTGCCAGGTGCCTCTGGCTACCAGCAGCTCCACGAGGCAGATGGATGAGTCGGATTCTGTCTGCGGAGGATCACGTGAAACCTCTGCGATGGAGAGCACAGAGCTTTTTAGCAGACATACTAGGACCTCAGAGATGAGAGTACAAAAATGCTCCTTTAAGATTTGAAAAACAAAATGTTAGATGAAATAAATAGGTTTCTTCCACTTCTGGTAGCAAGTGCTGTTGCTTTGATTCAAATCTGGAAGGAGTACGCTGCTACCTTGCTAGAAAGCAGCGCTTGTGTTTTTCAAAGGGGAAACAAAGTTTCATCATCTTTAATTATGATGGAGATGAAGAGCTTTCTAAACAGCAAAATCTTAGCACAATTTATGGTATTCTGCAAAGTCTTTCAAGACTGCAATAAAATATGACTATGTAGATCGTACTCTATCTTCACTAGCAGTACATCTTCGCTACGTGGGTTATCACTGCCAATAGTCAAAAATTGTTCTGTGTCACAAGCCGTCGTAACTCACTGTGGTACTAAAATATCTTTTTTCTTACTGAACTACCCTCAAACACCCTACAAGATATTTCAGGTTACCTGGTATTGCAGTAGTGGTTTTACATAACGTAAGGAAATAATAAGCTTTTTCATGTTGCATTGATGTTTATGATTTGAAAAGTCAATATTTACTACTATTAAAAGCTACGTTGTCAAGAAAAGAGTAGGCTGATGTTTGTGGATATAAGTAATCCTACAAAAGACTGATTAGGAGGATTGCCAATTGCCTTCTTTTTATGGAGAATAATGACAGGCTTCAGATGTGTTTTCCGCTGAGCTCCCTCTGAAGGAGCTCAGCAACCACAGAATAATGATGTCAGAAAGCAGTTTGTGTTTCCGCTCGATTAGCTCATGTCACTTTTGTCTCTTTTCTGAATTTGCTTTAAAATCCTGCTAAATCCCTTCATTGCTCTGTGCATGCCTCAGCCCATTCTGTCAAATCGTAGGGGATGATGCTTATGAAAGCATCTTGCTGAATCATCTGGACCATCTCTCGGGTTTCTCTGTCTGTAGGATGACATTGCGCTGAGCCCAGGGAGGACCGGGCTGATGGCAGTGAAATGCCTGTCCCTTCGAGGGCAGAGGGCTGCCCCAGGGGACATCTGTCTTTGCTGGCCACCGGGCAAAGCTTCTAGTCATGTAGGAGCAGATTATTATACTGTGTAGCCACCTGAATGCATGGTCATAGCCTGTCCTGGGAAGATAGCTCAGAGACTGCTCATGACTCTGGGTGCTTTGGGAAGGATATTTGTTTTACTTTTCCCAGCAAATCGCATCATGAACTGTCTCCTTAACTTAGAACGGTTTATTCTGGAATAGTATGAGCAAGTGTTCCTTTGATAGCCACCCATCCGTGAGCGTTAGCAGAAAGCAGGTGTAGTAGCCTGGCTTTGTAATAAAAGTTACAGAAATTTGTAAGGGGGCTTGTTGTTGCTCTGCACCAGAGCACTTGAGCAGGTTACAGTCCTTTATGTCCAGCAGTGGCTGTAAGCCTGCTGCTTTTTACTTATGGTGGTTCTGGATGATCTGCTCACCTCCAGAGGGAGAAGAGCTGTGGGTATGTGACAGAAGAGAAAAGAAGAGACAGAGATCTTGGTTAAGATTTGGAGTGATACTAAAGGTGTGATTGCAAGGAGACACCTCAATGAAGCTAGAGAGTCTGACTAAATGCAAACCTTTGATAAGGTGACTCTGGCCAAGTCCTTGTGCTGCAGTTATTTTACAGAACTTTAAGTTTTTTCTTTTGTTCAGTAAAACAGCACTAAAATCTAAACCAAAACTATACCCACCACCACAAAAATCTATATCGTATTGTTCCACGCTGCACAAAAGGGATAGAAAACAGCAAGTAGTGGTGCTGTTTCCTTCATTTTCCACAGGCTTCTGTGGTTTTGTATCTTTCATTGCTATTTCTGTATAACAGACGTAAAAGTTTTCTAGTGATGTATCAGCAGCTTGTTCTGATTTCTGTATACTACAGACATGTCTTCTACCAAGTGCTTGGGAGAGGGAAGAAGTAATTTTAATGATCTATGTAATATTTCTCTTAATAAGTCACTTTTAAGAGAGGCAAAATCTCTAATACAGAAAAATATCTCTAATACCAGTTAGAGTCCAACAACATCTAGAATTAAATTATTTTATCCTTTGATAAGTTACCTGTAATTATTCACAAAGTGCTGTATCCTAGTTTGTCATTTTCTGCTGCAAAAGTGTAAGCATTGATGAAGCGGTGAATGCTTATTGAAGCCCTTCCACAGTATGCTGTCTTTAATGAGAATCTTGCAGTCTGCAGCGGGGATCAGGATAAATATACTGCCTGTGACTAAGCATTATGGAAACTTTCAGACTTGCTTAAGATCAAAGAATTCAAAGCTTTTAACTCTGTGTGTGATCATTACCTTAGTTGCTTGTAGACATATGTACACATTTGTGTTATGTAGGGTGGAGTTCATACATCACACTTCAGTGAGGTACTGAGCAGGAACTTGGGCATTCAGCACAAAACTGTCCTAATTCCTTGGTGAAGATAGCTCAGCAATGGAGAGCTGGCGCAGCCCTCGTCTGGATGGAGGCATGGCAGCGCTCCAGCCTCCCGCCTGAACTTTCCATTCCTGTCGAGGAATGCAGAAAATGGATCAGGTCTCTTACAACTCAGAGTGTTACAGCAGAGAGGCTGTATAGGAAACACTTGAGACGTGGGAACTAATTACAGGAGCATTTCTGCAGTCTGTTCTGGAAAAAGTGGAGGAGAAGTGCCGTATGCTTAGGTACAAGTGAAAAGGAGTGAGGAGGAAGAAATACTCAGCTCAGGTGAAACTCCTACAGATGAAAAGTCCTTATCCTTGCATACTGATCTGATATATAACAACACTTCATAATTCTCAAAAGAACAGCTGGAGGAACTTAAGAAGCCATGCATACTGTCGAGCAAGGGAGACGTTGATGGAGCTGCAAAATCACTGTCCCAGGACAGAGAAGTCTGGATACAAACCCTGGCTTAAAATTCCTCCTACTCTGAGATGCGTGGGGCCAGCCATGGTTTGCAGGCCAGCCATGAGCAGGTCACCTTCTGAGGCAGCCACCTACCTGGGGCAGCCACACCCGTAGCCCCTGGGGACGCCTTCCCTCAGCTGCTTGGTGCAATGTGCTGAAGGTATCCAGGAGAGGGCAAGGAAGCTACAACAAGTAAAGGCAGGCTCAGAGGGGAGCCCGGAGGCTGTTCAGCTGAACACGTTCTTGTAGGAGAAAACACTAGCTCCTTGGCCCTCCTACCTCTGAAGAGTTGGGCTGATGGGCAGTAATGATGCGCTCTCCCATTCTTTTCTCATCCGTGACCTCTGCTACAATCCTCTTCATCAGTCAAAAGTAATCTTGCAACCATGCACTTAAAAAACAAAAGCAAAATCTGTCTTTTAACTCCTGTTCAGTCTCTCTGCTCCAGCTTTTTTACACAGTATTAGAAAGCAAATAGTCTCTTCCATGCCAATTTTTCCTTTCCTTTTCGTGTTTGTTTGTGTGTACATGTGTAACTTTTCTTCCAGGCCTAGCTCTGATCTTCAGCAGGCTTTCTCTGGAATGCCAGAGATGAAAAGTATATGCCAGGCAGCCAAGCACCATCTCTCTCTCTTTCCGAAACAACCTCCTTTGAAAAGGGGCAGTGGCTTTTCTCCTACAGCCTGTGTATCACCTCTAACACCCCTTCCTCCTTGAGGCCTTTGCCTTTCCTGTCCTCGAGGTCACTGATTTCTGGTGTCTATTCTATTAATCCAGGCACCTTGTCAGTGTTGCAGTGGTGCCCGGGTGCTTCTCTACAGGCTGTGGCATCCAAGCTGACTTTCAGTGGGATGCCATCGCTGACTTTCATTTTCCTCTCCGGATAGGTGGAGAACCATGCCAGACAGCACAGATATTTTTGTTGTAACGTAAGCACAGAAGGGAGTATCCTGGAAGGATAGATCTAGAACAAACTTTGTGACAATTTATCCAGACACACGGGTCCTGGAACTTTCTTGAAATTATTTATTTTAAAAACTATTTAAAAAAATATTATTTTGGGGTTTTTGTTTAAAGCATTGCCTATTGTATCGTTGTGGATTATTTTTTTTATTATTATTGCTTTCTAGACAGTTAAGCACTAGGCTTTGAGTTGACTTTGTCTTCCATTATACCTGTATTTCGCTGGGTTTAATTCAGTTGTTACAAATGACACATGCAGTTTGGTTTGCTGGTGTAGCAGGGTTTGAAAGCAGCGTTCAAAGACAGTTTTTGCCCTTACAATTAACTTCCGCTGACCGTGTTTATAGATGTTGTGTAATACAGTGTCTGCAGTAACAGGGAACCCCAGTCAGCAGCTCAGGAGGGGCTTTCTGATCCTGCGAAGTTAATGACTGAAACTCAGTAGTATTTTCTGCATTGCGCTGATAATATGCACCAAGATTCTTTGTAAGAAAAGAAGAATATGGTGACTTGTCATGTGGCAAAGCTAATCTCAGAAGTACCTAAGTGTACTCCTCTTTTCTCTTTGAGATTGCTCCCCATCCTCCTAGGTGTGGCTGTCATGAGAAACAATTCACCAACATTTTCTCTTTAGGCACTGACAGTGAATTACAGCATTGGACTGTTTGATGTATTACATCTCCAGTCCTGAAATGAGTGCGCAGATGAGTCAATAAAATGCTGGATCATATGAATAATTTATTGTAGGGATAATTATACAGGAAATAAAAGGGACAGAGCAGGCCATTGTCTACTTACATCATTTCTGGACATTGAGAGATGTAATGTATGCCTGATGGAGGTTCTTAATGCTGCTTAAGAAACATTGGCGTGTAACTGTGCAGAACACCTTACAGAACTATTAACACAGCCCATAAAATACTGAGAGACTGGTAACTTATTCAAGGTCTGTACATTGGGGAGAAATAGTGCAGCTTTAAAAGTTTTAGTTGGGCTGAACAGTAAAGTTTCCATTAAAAAAAAATAAAATTGTTAAAGTAATTTAATGTTAATGATCAGCCCTGTCAGTATCTTGCATCCTTTTTCCCCAGTACATTTCCATTGCCAAGTAACACTTTTGGAGGATCAGAATAATGAGCACAGAACAAGATCCTCTCTTCTAGAGAGGTGGGACAGACTTTCTGTTAGCTTCCATAGATCCAAGTTTCATTCTGGCATCTTCCTGCAAACTGAAAAATAACGTATTAATCAATAAAAAGTCCTGTTGTACATACAAAATACCCTTATTTGCATTTTAAGTGAACATATGAGGATCATTCATCGATTGAAGCCACGAGGGAGTGTTGAAATCACAAATTCTCAGGCTGTAGTAATGTCCTCAGTTAATTTCATCTGAAACAGAAAGTTTCTCTGTCCTCATTGGAAAACATTTTAGACTCCTCTCCCAACTCCCCATCCCAGCCAATTTTGACTTGTAAACTTGGTGGTGAATCTATATGAATTTTAGTGAAGTATCATATTGTCCAACTTGTTTGAAGACAAACCACCTTGCACATCGTGTCTATGATAAATACTGTCACGACATGACAAGACTGATTTTTTTTTTTTGTAAGGAGAAACCATGCAAACCGATTCTTTTCCCCCTTAATCTTAGGTTTTATTGAACTCAGAAGGCTGGGCTGAGGCAGGTGAGCACGGTCTAGTTAACTATTTAATTTTAAATCCTTGTTCTCTTTTGATTGCCTATACAGTGAGAATAATTTCTCCAGAGAAATTACTCACAGTACCAAAATGAAGCTTATGTGACAAATCCCGGTCACTGAATCTGATCTGTCTCATTTCAGGCCGAAAACGCAAGTGGGTTAGTATCACTCATTTTTCATTTTCATTATAGCTCGTGTTTCCCAGTGCTCTGTGTCATGTTTTGAAACCAGTCACTGGAAGCAATGTGCCCTCATTTCAAGCCTTGCTGAAGCCCTGAGACCAAACTTAGGTTCTTGTTGGGTGGAACCGAACTTGCTACAACAACAGGATCTCTAGGCACATTTTTCTTACAAGATCTCACCAGACACCTGAATTACTGGGGCAGCTCTCCATCCTGCAGGCAAAAGAGAGCAAGGATGCATGATTACCTTTGGCTGTTCCCCACACACATGCCTTGCCCTCTCCTGGGTGCCTTCGGCACATGGTGCCGAGCAGCCGGAGGGAAGGCAGCCCCAGGGACAGAGGGGCAGGCAGGTGGCTGCAGAGCCTTGGGAGGTGAAATGCTCGTGGCTGGGCTGCAAACCACGGTTGGCCCCGTGCGCCTCAGGGTAAGAGAAATTTTAAACCAGGGTTTGTATCCAGACTCCTCTCTCCTGGGACAGTGATTTTTCATCTCCCTTGTAGTTTTCTGTACAACATAGTACAAATTCTCTATTAAGTTCCCTGCACTTTTCTTTTGAGAATTAATGCTTATGCAGTGTTGTTAAATATGCAAAGCAGTACGAGACAAAGCTTCCTCTTACTTCCATTGCATGTGAGCACCAGCCCTTTAATAGGTAATTTAAACCGTTTTCGCTTGAGTGGGTTTTTGTTTGGTTGTTTTTTTTCAGAAGAAAGTTTATTGTATCTCCCCGAAGAGGTCAGCAAATTAAGGTAATTGCCTCTAACTTTTGTTGTAATTTTTGGCTTGAAGCAGAAAAGCTTCATCCAATGTAGAGATATTTTAATGTGGATAAGCAGAACTTTGAAGCACAATAGACATTTAAACTGTGATTAAAAAAATTGTTTACCATTATAAAGAGCAGCTCCCATGGAACCATGGAAATATATGCGTGTGGGGAATCCCTCCTGTTTCATGTAATATAATTATACTGAGCTTTTTACATGTATTTTATAAGAAAAAAAAATCAGCCACTGTAGAGGGTGTTGCCTTAGACATATAATCAGGCATTCTCTTTGAAGAACGAAAATCAAAGCAGCTGGTTTGAATTGTCATAGTCTCTGTGCTCGGGACGTAAATGCTGACTTATGCCTTGTTGAATGAGGCTGCACGGCATCTGTGTAGCTAGTCAGCATGGCAGGAGGGAGCGTGTGCTCTGGGGCAGAAAAGAGTCCCTTTTTCCTTTTAAAATCACCCAGTCTCTCAAGTGGACACCTTCTTGCTGTCAGTGCTCACGGCTGAGTTTTTTGTTCACATGGACACGGTTCATCCCCGTTCACCGCTCTGAAAACGGGCTCTCTTAACCCTTAAAACAAGTCATGTTTTCAAAGAACTGCTCCCTCTTAGGATGCGTTTCAGAGGCTGTTGCTGTGTGTTTGTGGGGAGAGCCGGCAGCATGCGCTCTCCTGGATGAGAGTAGGGGCTTCTGGGGTGGCTGCCGTCTGGGCTCCTGCAGGCCACACGTTTGGGCAGGGGACGGGGCACTGGTGTGAAGCAGAAACCCCGCAGTGCCTGCGTGTGCCCTGCTTGCTGCGTCGCGCCAGCTGTAAGCCACGCCACTTACTGATGTCAGCTTAGCCTCTGATTGCTCTCTGGAGACAGATGTGTTCAAACCCCAGGAGACAAAGAACATTTCTAGGGGTTTATTTTTTAGTGTTGGTTTTTTTTTTTTTTTCCTTCTTTCCTTTTGTTTTTATTTTCCCCCCCGGAAGCTGAAAAGTGAGTGTGAAGCACTTTCTATAAAATGCTGCTGGATGGAAACCCAAACACATCATACGGGACAAGCTTTTGGAGAGATGGGAGCTTTCCTAATGTGTTCGTAGTCAGCGTTAGTTTGAGGGAGTGACAGCTGCCTTGGATGTCCTGGGCTCCAAATATTTAAGGCGAGTGTTGCAGAAAGGAATAGAAGGCTGGTAATGTGCTACTTCATTCTGAAATCATGAGCTGTGCAAAGAAAACCTTGAAACTGTAGGATTTGAGAGAGAAATGTTCATGCCTCAGGAGAGAGATTATGAGGCCTAAGAAGCTGAAAATCAGGTAATTCTGTGGTTTGATGGTTTGATCTGCATATCATTTTGTCTTCTGTATTAATTTAGTCAAGCACATGTGGGCTTTGGGTAGCTGGAAAGGTCTTAATTAGAAACATGCTGAACAGGTTAACAGTAGTTGGAAATATTTGAAAACTAAGTTTTTGCACTGATTTCTAAAAATGTGAGATGTTTACTGTTATGGTCTCTCTCCATCTTCCCTTCCCTTTACAACTGGTGTTTGCTGAAAAGTTAGTGACTGATAGATAACGTTTCGAATCTAGTTGTGTGCACTTCATCACAACATGTTGCAATCCTTAGAAAAGATTTTGGTAGATAATTTCATAGTGGGTAATTTAGGATGGCCTGTGCTGAATACAAATGATGACTTCATCTCAGGTCTGCCTGTTGCAGGCTGTGTTGCTGGGAAGGGGAAGGAAACCTACAGTTCCTGCTTTGATACCAAAACGGTAGCAGTTTTCGAATTGTCCATTTCTGTAATGGTATCATACATCAATTCCTTCACTTCAGCCGATCAGAGGGAGAACTCTAATTAAAGCACTGCATGATCTTTGAAGGAATTGATATTTTATTCCTCTTTCTTCTTTAAGAAGCCCTCATTTGTACATGTTACGACCATTAATACTTTTTTACTTCAGGAAATGTGATCTGCTAAAATTTTTCCTCCTTTTTAGAAAGGGTGAGGAAGTGGCTTAAAATATTTCAGAAGAACCAGCAGATCTTCCAGACCTCTCAGTCTGGCAGTGCAGATGTATATATATGTTCCCAGTGAAATGCTCTTTTGAGCAATGATAGCATAAGGTATACGAGTCGTAGAAGTCCCATTGAACTATCAAAATGAGTCTTACTGGGACTCTGGTAGTGTTTGTGCTGCCTTGATGGGAAAGCAATTTGCATGTTAGATCACCCACCAGTAGCTCCATAAAAGAAATACAGGGTGACGAGGCTAGCTGAGTGTTAAAGATAGCCATCTACATCTCTACTCTGTTTAACACAGTCTTATTTCAGAGGAGCTATACCGGTGTGATTCTGGGGTAGTAAAGTGGAGAACCTGTCCCCAAGCACATTTAGTTGTTCTGAGCATAGAAGCAGTTCTCTGCCTTCTGTTTTATTACAAGAAAAGTGTACCCTAACGTCTGCTTGGTGATGATGGTGAGAGAGTTTACTGGTTCCCTTCAGGGGCTCTGTCTAGCAGCCTGCACTGAATTTGTATTTGTCATATGAAAGGCCAAATCTTTCTAAGCGCAGGCAATGTATCGTGCCCCAGCACTTCCCACAATCTGTGGAATCGCAGAATGGTTTGTGTTGGAAGGGACCTTTGAAGGTCACCTAGTCCAACCTGCCTGCCATAGGCAGAGACGTCTTTCACAAGATCAGGTTGCTCAAAGCTCCATCCAACCTGACACTGAACACTTCCAATGATGTCTGATCCAAGAGGTTCTCAGGACAGCAGGAGATGGAAGGGACCCCCTCCTTGCTAGGGCAGGGCAGAAAAGAGGAAGGTAAGTGTAAAAGGATATGGTGAAATCCAAACACCTCACTGTAGTATCAGTTTTAGGCTACAGGCTATTCTGAGGTGCCTCTCTATTGTTTTAACTTGTAATTTGATTTGGGAGAGTGAGTAAGAACTCTGTACTGATCCAGCAGCCGTCTTCATTCATCATAATAGTACCCACGAGATGTAGCTGAGTCACCCAGCTGGGTTATTTTTTCTAACATGCATCTGTGTTTTATTTGATTATGAAGTCCAGATCCTCCTGCTTTCTGTTACAGGCTTTTTATCTTACTCTGGTCGTGTCAAAATCAATTTGTAATTCTGTGGTGTACACATGAAATTAGTTTTAATTTGCTATGTGTTTCCAAGGGTGGCTGACATTTAATATTTTGTTCTGAGGGTCTCATTAGTACTGTGTACCCATAATCTATTCTATGGGTGTAATGACAGAGGGTAAGTGAGCTATTGAACAGCATCCATCTACCCACTTAGCAAATGGCCAGAGGGAAATACAGGGGAAAAAATAGATGGATAATTGTCAGCGTTTCTCTATTTGTAGTTTAGAAAAGTTAGTACAATACTGTGGGTTTGCTGTAAGATTCAAGGATTTTGACCCTCCATGGCCCAGAAAATGCTTCTTAGCCGTGATTCGTACACACCAAGTAATCAGAAAGTCATGGCAAAACCTGTAGAGGCAGAATGGATTTTCAAGCATGAGATCAGTTGCTGCACTGTGGAAGAAGTAGTGCCTTTTGTGTCCCTAACCTCAATATTGAAAGACAAGTTACTTTAATCTAGTAACTGCGAGCCCATCCCTTACCTGTGCTGTAGTCAATACGTATGTGGGTGTATGTCCATTGCTTGGCTTTATTTTTGCTGTCCTGTGAGTGACTTGTCTCAGGGGGTTTGAAGGCCTATATGGTTCTGTAAACCTGATGACAGCTGAAATTACAGAGAAAAGGTTATTTTTTTAATATTTTTTTTTCTGCGTGTGTGTGGCTGCTGAAGTAGCTGTCTGCTTTGTCTCTAGCCTTTAGTGGGTTTGAGGGAAGGTTAGTAAGAGAATAAAAAAAATGCCCCAAAGGCAGAGCAAAAGGAGAAGAGGACAGCACACAGGATAAGCAAGAGATAGAAATGTCCAGGAGAAAAAGGGCTGTAGCAGCAGTAGTGGTGCAATGTAGCACAAAGGAAGATCAGCTGGAAGTAGCATTTGTCTGCCAGCAGAAGTATTATTAACTAAACTCTCTGAAGTCTTTGAAGAGAAACCTACCCTCCGCTCTTTGGCTAGGTCTTTGCCCTTGTTCTCATCCTCATCCCGGAAAAATGCTGTATTTCCAGTGTGCTTTGGATAAATATAGAAGAGAGAGATCTATGGTGATAACTGGTAGAGAAAACAAGAATACTATTTTTGGTATTTAAGGAATTATGGAGAAGTTTATATTTGTCTGCAACTGATATGAAATTTTCCCGCACTTTGAGCTATCAGTAATAATGTGGCCGCTTCCTTTGCAGTTTACCCAGTGTTTTGGCTAAAAACTTGATACATTGGAAAGAGGCTTGATGCTTCAAATTCATTTAATCCGTTCTGGGAAGTGCTACCTCCTTTCTTATACTATCTGTATTTATATTGTGCTGTACGTCGGATCCCCATTAGTAACTTAGCACATTATGTTAAAAAAATAAAAAAGTTGAAAAATCAGTACCGAGAGCTTATTCACTTTGCTAAAATGTCATCAGATGTGACTATAGACTTCTTGAGTATTTTTCAATTAGTTTTATTATTCAGTTGTAGTGAGTAAGTTGCCTTATAATTTTAGTATCTGCAATTTCCTGCATTGAGGTGTTTTGAAAAACTTTGCCTTTCAGTGTAGCGACTAAGATTTGTTGAAGATTTTTCCCTGAAAGGAAAGTTTGTTCTGTATTGGTCATATTTTTGTTAAAAATACACTATTTTGGTTGGGTTTATCTTGGCAAATTAGTGTATGTTCACTAAAATAACAGTGATTTCTACTAAATATAAGGATAGAATGGATTAGAAAAAGCCTTTCATTCTGTCAGCATAAATACTTTTGGGGCTTGTTTTCAATAATGGGTTATTTAACTGTGGATGATAAGAATTCAATCTGAGCATAGAATAGTATTTTTAAAGGTATATGTAAACTATTGGCTATTATTTAGGTACAAAGAATGTCCTTAATGAAATAAATCATGTAAATCTAATTTTTTGAATTACATACCACAGGTTGCTTTTATCTTTTGTACTGATACTGATGAGTCGTAAGGTAACTTTGGTTTCCATGAGAAATTCACCTCAAGTTGAGATGAAAATCCCCGTTCATTGCAATTATAGCAATTGCATAACAGTTACTCACAGAAATACCATTGTATGATCTCACAGCTACTTTAGCAGCTGATTTGAAAGGATAAGTTGACTAACTTCCAGATCTTGAAGGAGAAGCATCTCAAAAGTAGAGCAATGATGTTTTAATGGTGAGGTGCTACATATAAGCTATGTCACTACTGATTAGCGTTGCGGTGCTGAGGCTTCTTCCCACTTGTAATTATTTTTTGCACTTAGAGCCCCATTACCGTGTTAACATCCTGTTGGAGAGTGATGTATAGAGGAAATGGAAGTGAGACCACGACTTTCAGGAATGTTATGTATCTTCTACAAACTGCCATCAAACTTACCTGAAAAGACATCTTTATGTGGGATATTTTAAATATCTGTGGTATCTTTGCAGATCTTCATCATTCTTGACAAGAAATATTGGTTCGCAGAGAAGCGTTTCACTCTAAACTTATTTCTTAAATGTCAAAGAGAGTAGTCGTCTTTGTTTGTTTGGGGTTTTTTTGGGGTTCGTTTTTGTGGTGGGTGTTTTTTTTGGTGTTTTTTTTTGTTGTTTCAATACAGGTAAGATGTTTGGAGAACTTTGTGTTGCCAGAACCAAACTTCACAGTCTTGGCTTGTTAACAAGATTATTTAACCTATAACTCAAGAAAGCAAACCCAAGAGCAGTCAGTACAATCTGCATAAGTACCGTAGGAAAAGAGGCAAAGAAAGAAAAGTGCAATGGAGTGATTTTGAGATAACGGAAACCTGTGTGAAAGTAGGTAAAGAGAATGATGACTTGCTGTAAGGCAAAGTATTTCAAACCTCTTTTGTCCTGGACAGTTCTTGAGATTAATTATTTCAGGATGTTCACTTTTATCACACTGTGACATAGTTCATGTGAATTGTCTTGGTGGCTTTGGTTTTGTTTGTTTCTTTAGAAAAAAATGCAACCTACAAGTTGGGGTTTTTTTTCCTCTGACTTTTCAACAAATTTCTTTTTAAAACCTATTTTCTTCTTTATGTTGTTCTGTGCATTAGACTTGCAGTGCCTGCTGTGGTTATGCAAGAGCAGGACAAATGGGAGGGCAGAAGAAAGAGCAGATTGTCCTGTTAGATTGTGCAGTTATTTATGCCAGGGCAAAGGACAGGCAGAGGATTGCTTTCCAGAACAACTGCTCTTATCTAGACTTTTTTCAGTGCTTTTGAAGTTGTGTCTGGTGCTTATAGTGTCTGTCGTCACTGAGCCTTTGACTTTCAGCGCTCCGTGTGACCTGCTGTGCTACGACGTTTTCTCATTTGGAGAAACGTTATTTTGGGCTGCAGAGGGGTTACTTATGTTTTCCTTACATTCAAGCCTGCTAGGCATTCTCGCTTTTGTCATGTATGTTTCCATGTCCTTTTTATAGGAAACTTTTTAGGTGATTTTTGTTCTTTAATCACACTGAATTTATGTAGAGCTTGTACCTAAAGAAAATGTGAAATTCTATTATAATCTGTAGTTAGATATATCTATATATTTACATATTATATAGAAAACATGTTTAGATATGTAGTAAATAAGTAGTAACATTTGCATGCAGCCCTCAAAATATTTTATAGCATTATGTTAATTAACCAAAGTTAGTGAAACATTAGTTGCATCTATGTAAATCTTAAACCAAAACCAACAGAAAAACCCTCCCCACCCTTTCACTTGGCAATTTTTAGCAAGCAGTGGAAACTGCAAGAATCTGCCAGAAATACATGCATCTTGCTATTAACTTTCTCCAATATGCTTTTAATTTCTGCTTCATTTTTATAGATATTAGTTTTACTAATAAAGTTTGTATCTTTATAGTAAAAAGATAGAACTTTAGAACTATAGAAAAAAATAGAACTTTAGAAATTTTATATATTCTATAATTTACATAATTTATAATGTTTATATTATAAGAATACAGTAAGTCTTTATATTACGCATTGACTTTGTATTAGGAGATGACTGCAAAGAGGAAGAAAGAACAATTAGTGGTATGTGTCCTGTTAGTCCAAAACAAGCCAGTTGTATTTCTTTTCAGGTGCCTGAAAGGGAAAAAAAAAAAAAAAAAGAAAAAAAGACTCATGTCTTTTCCTTTTCTCACCTTAAAGAACAGGCTAGGCTTTTTGACCAATCTCACTTGCTAATCAGTCACACTCGGCTCCTCTCCTGCCCTGTATAAAAGATTTGTGTGGAGCTAGAAAGTTCAGTGTTGTATTACAATCATCTTTCTATATGAGAAATTGCATCACTGTTCGTTGCAAAGCCCGTTTGGTTGTGTATAGGAACTGGCCGTCCTTATACGTAGATACATCCCATTTATGGCAATGGGATGTGAAAGTAGAAAAGGAAAACAACAAAAAATACATTCTTGACATTCAAAAGTTAAAAAATTTATTTCCTTTTTTTTTTTTGCAGTAATTTTATCAGAACATATTATTTCCTGGAGGCAAAAAATGGTATCTTGGCTTTTTTTCCTTATAGATTTTAGTCTCAGTGACAATGGCTGTTCAAAATTATTCTCCCAAATGGTCTAACCATTTGGAAAAACGTGTGAAGGGATGATAGTGTGGAGAGGAGAGGTCTATCTCCAAAGTTTGCTTCCCAGAGAGAGGAGTGAAATATGGTGGGCAGGCTCCCAGTTACAAGAAGAGTGTGTGCTTTAGCTTTTATGCTCCCAAACCCCTCCCGCACCTGAGCTGACTTTAATACAGTTTGGCCACTTATCCCTGGACTTCCTGGCCTGAAGCGAGGCTGCTTACTGCATTTTAGCTTATCACAGCAATTATATCACTTCAGAGTTCAGTTAAGCTTGTCTGCTCGATTTAAGCAGAAGACAAGAAGTACAGGAGAGAGGAAAACACAGGAATGAGGATCAAGGGCTCCATGAAAACACACAAAAAAAGAATGGAGCAATAAGAATCTTAAATCTCTGTTTAACATATTCAGCCTATTTGCCCATATTCCAGCCTGAGAGGGTACCAGGCTGTTTTTACGACCAGCTTCTTTTGGACTCCAGAGACAAAGTGTTTGGTCTTGCAGGTTCAGGGGATCTTACCTCTTCCAAAATTGTATAGCTTCTGCTTTGATACCTCCTTCTTCAAGAGAAAAAATAAACATCACTATCCTATCTAGCTGAAGAAACAAAATGAATTTGTAGTAATGAAATATTAAATCTGTCTTTTTGTTTTGTTTCCTGCTCCAACATTTTAGTCCATCAATATCCTAGCTTGTAACTTCAGTCTGTATGAGCCAGTGTCACCATGAGAGTCATAAAGTGAATACAGACTTAAAATCTGTTTTGAGTAAGGAGCTCTAACAAAGCATAGACAAGGAATATGTCGGATTTCCTCATGCACCTACAGAGGTGCCTGACCATTTTTTGGTCAAAGAATGCACACCACTATAACAAAGACACACAGATTCTGTCTTTTTTTTTTCCCTTATAATATTTTGTTCGTTTTTTCTTCCAAGTCTTAGAAAGAAATAAAGAAGACTTAGAATGTAAATGTGCTGTCTTGCCAAAAAGGAAACTCTGTTTCAGTTGAACTGTCTTCGCTTCAAGTGGTTATCAGTCTTTTCTCACTGTTCCTCAAGTAGCTTTCACTGGACAAGTTTATACAAATATAAATGATATTCATATAGTCACATAACAGCAAGGATTTTGACTCTGCAGTTCAGCAGAGTCAAAAGCAAATATCGAATGTTTCACACTCTATTATAGTAACTGTCTGATGTGACTGTATATACAGATGTCTTGTTTATGTTTTCCATAACCCAAGAATAATTGTAGGAGGAGGGCGGTTGACAGAAATTAACTGTGTCCTGTCAGCGACTGTTGCTCTGCTGGGAGCTTTAGTTTCGTTCAAGAGTGCACCTTTCGAGCAAATCTCCTGACCTGCAATTTTGTTCGTGTTGCAAAGCCATCTTGGCACGTGCAAAGTAGACGCCTGGGGTGAAACTAAACTGGGAGAAAAATGCAGTTTAGAAGCCAGAATTGTAAGTAAAGGACTTTGGAGATTCTGTATATTTCATGTACTTTAATTCCCTGTAACCTCTTTCTCCAAATGGTTCACTTGTGACTTTGAATCTCTCCACTGCGTGAGGAAGCAGAAAACACTTGATACGGGCCTGCAGTCCTTGATTTTGATCTGAAGTTAGTCCAAAATCCAATGCAGCATGTGAAATAGACACATTTAAAACAAACAAACAAACAAAAAGCCGAACAACAGTAAAACCCAAATAAACGTTAGTATTAATCTAGGCTTATTTAGGTGGTTTGGTTTGTTTTTTATGATGTATCAGAAAGCAAAATTAGCTTATCTCTGTTTTCAACCCTTGTAGTTTTTGTTGAATGACTTTGAGAATTTATTTTGGTATAGAAAACAAATGGGCTTTTATGTAATTTTTTTTTTTTTTGCATTGATGGATTCATTTCATGATAATATTAAGAATGTCCCATTATGAAGTCTTTAATTTTCAAAATATTCTGAAGCTATTTTTAAAAACCTGTATGATTCCCAGTCTTTATTTCTGGGATTTCAGAGTAGTGTTGTCTGGAAACAAACAAACAAAATTTTGAGACGTTTTGAAATCTTACATGTTCTCTTATTCCCTTTATCCATTGTCTTCAGTTTGAAATTTTGGATTTATTCCGTCTGAGAACCAATTATGGGAGCAATTGTTTTAAGCGTTGTTGTAAGAGAAATAAAAATTGTAATCAGTCTTGAAGCATCTATGTCTATTTGGAGACAACAAAACCTCTTATCTAAGTTTTGATATATGCAGGATTAAAGACTATAAAACCTCTTATCATAGTTTTGATATAATATATGTAGGATTAGAAATATTTGTTGCCATGCTTTGTGGCCTGTTTATCAGCATTTGCTAAAGATGCATTGTTGGGATACAACTCCACACTCTGGGGTTATTTTCAAGGTAAGATTTAAAATGCAAAAAGGTAAATCCTTCAGTGTTTAAATGTATCAAATAAGAGGACTTGACAAGGCAGATGAAATTCAGCAAATCACTTGCTTCTGTGATCCTAAGTTCTGCTTTATTTGCAAAAGTATGCTATGTATTTGGAAAAGGAAGAAGTTAAAATACTTAAAGGAAGGATCTGTGTAGGAGCTACGCTGATGACTTTTTTTTTTTTTTCTCATTTCTAATAAGAAGGGTACTGAGTAAGCAGGGTAGTGAATAAGGAGTATGAAATCCCTTGGTGCTTTTCACTTTTCTGAGTTTTGGTTAGAATAATGTGTATCTCGCCACCGAGGACTGACTGGAACATGCGCCTGTGTAAAACATTGTCTCGGGTGCCTGTTACTGACATTACAGACCAGAGACAAAGTTCTCTATCTGGTATTTTTGCAGAATAACTGTAAACGAGGCAGACAGAATATTTGTGCTTCTGCTTATCAATTCTGACCTTTCTAAAATTTTAAGGCTGCTGAAATTTCACAGAAAGTATTTATATGAACTAATTAGATGACATTTATGTGAACTAAAGGTGACATTTAGATATGACATGCTAAATGATGATATTACCAAAATCCCCTTAACTTATGTTGAAAACCTGTTAGTATTTTCATTTATGTCTCTGTAGACAGTGTGGGAAGGTCCTGAAATAGGTTCCAGTCTGTGTTATGTTGATATATGTATTTATTCAGTGGGCTTCCTCAGAATTTACACTGGTCTGACATTAGCCAGAGCGAATTTCCATCTCGAAAAGATCCCCGGCACTACTCCAAACTCTTCCTTTTGAACTCCCGAGTAAATGCCCTGACTTCCCTGATGTTGACACAAATTTATATTCTGTCTTTTTGCCTTCTGAGTGAAGATTTGTTAAATACATGTAAGAGTGTTAACATGTCGTGTCTAGCTGCTAGGTGTGAGCATACAGTATGTACCGCAGAGCCTTTCAAGTTAATTCATTGTAGTCAGCAGTGGGTGTGACAGTGAGGTGTTACTAATGTAAAGGGATTAAAAAGTAAACTGTACCGTCTCGCCACACAATTCATTTGCTCTGGTGTGGCAGCAGCAGCAGTGGGGACTGGTCTGGCATCTCGGGGCTCCTCATCTGCTGGTTCTTCCCCAGCCCCCTCCTTACCCGGCCATCTCGCTGCAGGGGCTGGCTTTACTCCAAGTTAACTGGACATGGAACGCAGGTTAGCTAGGTTTTATTGGGGTGCGCTTTGTGTCCAGCGGTCATAAACCTAAAGCATGTGAAAATGAGAGAAAAGAGGAAGGGAAAAGTACAAGTAAGTGATGGGGTAAGGGAAGATCGCATGTCATTCTCAAGCAGATTACCCTGTTTCGGAAGAGCAATGCCAATATTAAAGATGACAGGTGGTGACATCCGATTTGTACCGTAACTTTTATGGCATCTTTACATTCTATGTGTATCTATAAAAAGAGATACAAAAATATATGAATTCTCTGCTTTGGTTCATATAAAGCTCAGGAAGACAGAAAGAGCTGTCATTTCAAAGAAATACTTCGGTCCAGAATTGCATCGAGAGTGCAGTGCATGTCCTATCAAAGGGGTAACTCCACAGACAATTTTCTGGCTTTCTCAAGTGTTTTCGAATACATAATTGACTTTTGCAGCTGTTTCCAAAACTTGCAGTTCTTCCTTTCTTGCCTGTTTTTCCTCTTGTGCAACTAAAGCAGCGTACTGGGCAGACACAGAGGGACCAGTGACAACTCAGGGGTACTTGCTCAGGTGCGTCCTTTAGGAATTTGGGGAAGGATGTCAACAGCAAAACAACATCAAGGTGGGGAATGATGCTTTTGAGTCTTGCTTGCTCTTACAGCTCCAGGTTTTTCCCAGCTCTAACAAAATGGAAAACTGATTCTAGGAAGCATTTTGGATGGCAATGAGTTTTGGATAATTCTCCTTTGCCAAGTTTTCTCTTTGCAGAGATTACTGTTGGGAAATTCTTCACATCTTGGAGTGTTTTCATCATTAATAGGAATTTGCACATTGTCAGAGATCTGTAACCTTGCAGTACAATTACACATGAAGAAATATTAGATGAGCATTAAGAGCTTGAAATATAACCACCACTACATGGAAAGTCAGAGATAAGTGTGAAGAATAGAGTTAGTAAATTCTTCAACCATAGAGAAATGTTGAAATCATGAGGTGTTTTCAAACTAAGCTGTTGGTTTCTATTAGATATGAGATTTCCATTGTGTGTCTGCTTTTAAGGAGTTACTCTCTGTCACCTCTCAGTTAGGACACTCCCCACCTCCTCCTGGCGGCAAATAGCAACTGGAAACTGTTCAGTATGGATTAAGATTATTAGATTCTATTTTGTTCATCAGGAATGTGCGTCTTTCTCTAACAAAAGGCTGGGAGGACTTTGCCAGGCTGTAGTCGTGTTATTATTAGTTATTATCTTAGACTTAATGTTACTATTTATTTAATACCTAAGCAGTTCTTGGTTTCTTTTGCTTTGTTTTGTTTTGAATCTACATTTAGGTTGTGTTCTGTGGCCAAGGCAGAAGTTGCCACCAACTCAGAATGCCCAAGTTTCAATTCAGTTGAAGTGCGAAATAGCTGTTAATAATGACTTTTGGATTTGAGGAATTTAGCAGATTGTTTTTAATGATCCATGCTAATTTACTGAGTTTGCAACTTAATATGTTTCATTTTGCAATACTCAAAAGATGATAGTAAAGTTAATTGAACCTTGTTATATTTTCATGTATGTTCCCCTCCCTTTTTTTTAAAATGCACTGGAAATGAGCAGGAATAGTTTTCTCATTACAAAAAATTCCTGTGATTTGACATCCTTCTTAGCAACACATTGTTATAAAGTATACGATTATGTGTGAGTTATGTCCATAATATACATTATATTTCACAGTTTTAGCAAAAAACGGTTAAGATAAACATTGAATGGAACAATAATCAGTGAAACATTGAATGTTAATTAGCATTTAATATAAAATAAATTTCAGGAGTACAAGAGGGACTTGCTGAACTGCAATTTTTCATAACTGTTAAATTTTTAAAAAGATGAATTTAGAATGCATTCTATTTCTTAGGTAATGTATGCTATTTAATATGATATTCTGAAGGTAATACTGCATTATTAAATAGTTGTATTGGTACAATTTCATAGATTCGAATGACTTTGGCAACGGTGCTGCTTGTGAAAATATTACACAAGCCATGCAGCTGATGTTTTTTAAAAGCTTAATCCAGAGGCATATATGAGATTTGTTGGAACACTGAGGGGGACGTGCATAAGTACTTTCCATCCATAGTTATGCTCAGAAGTAGCCAGGAACCAATTCAGCTCTTACACCAAGCCTCTGACTTGCTCTGATTTTTTCTGGCTGAGGTAACAGTTGTGCTAGTTTCAAGTCCAAAAGTAAAATATGAACTAGAAATTTCCCAACCAACTGTTAAGGCAAGTTGAGAGATTTCTGCTTAGGGGGAAGGAGGAAAAAAAAAGTATATAGTACAGTATTACATCTCTAGTAACTTTCTTACCTTTCATTCTTTTTAAAATGACAAAGCAGAGGCAAGGAGAATGGCCATGGAATTTGAAGTGATATAAAGACTTTAATGTACTTTTGGATTTGATTCTCATCATTCCTGTAATATTTTTCCACTTGCAAGTGATGCATGCAGTCCAATCTCATGGCAATGAAAGCTTTTAAAACAACAATCTATCATAAGTCTTGGCGTGCATAATATGTGCAGGATAATTCGGTTAGATTAGTTTCAGAGAAGGTGTTTTTTTGTCCCCTCTTGGCTATCAAGCTTCCTTGTCATTATCTGTGTGAATGAAACTCAAACTAAAGCTTGTAAAACTCTTCTCAAAATGGCTATTTCTTTATGCATGTATGTGGCGTTCAACATTTAAATCGGTTGTTACAAGTCAACAGGGTCAAGACTGACATTTAGTGTCCACTGAAGGCGGTTCAAGTGTTCAACCCAAGACAAGAAGAAACAGATTCCTCGCTCATTTGAGAAATAGCCTGGGTCGGTTTTCAGAATTTATGTTCATGATGGTCTTCAGATACTGTCTTTCTGAATTTCAAAAAGGCAGTTTGTCAAACAGCGCTTTCACGATTTAGCTCAAAAAAATCTTTTGCCTTGTGTCAAAGGCATAACACTGATGTAATTTGTTGATTAAAAAAGGGAATTGGCTTCCTCCTTCTGGTTTGAAGGGAAAAGTTGGTTTACATTAGTTGCATCCAGAAATCATCGTACACAAATTCTTTTCCCAGTTATAAAACTTAGCCACCATGCTTCTCATGGAAATTCTCCCACATCAGCTCAGGTATTTAATCATCCCAGTGAAATATATCTGTTAACATAGAGATCACTTCGAACTGATGTTACTTCTAACTCAACCTGAGATTTGAGTTTTAATTGGACAGTCTTCTATATTTAATCATGAACAATAATTAGGCAATTGCTAACTATTTCCTAGCCATTTCTGTCTTCTGCAGATACGATGGTTCTGCAGTGTCAATATGAGTTATTAACAGTAGTTAACAACTGTACCAATAAGTAACGTTGCTTCCACAGTAAACAAGGGACAGATCTTCTGAGCGAGCAGGTCCTGCATTGTTTCCTAATTGTGCAGTCTCAGTTTCTGCAGAGATAGATGGTGAACTTAAAAAACTCTGAATAATTCATTTGTCTCCAGTAACATCATGTGAAGGCAAGGATACTCACGGTCTCAGCAGCACCAACAACTTCAAAGCAGTATTAATCTTGGGTTTCACAATACAGATATCCAGCTATGCTGAAGTCTGGTGTTTTCTGCCTGTCACATGTTCCTGTGTTACCACAAAATTGTTTGTGCAGCAGTGTAGTGAAACAGATTGGAAAACTGATTAATCTTTTTTTTCTTGAGCAAGGTAGCAAAAGGAGGAAAGAAGATTTCCAAGAGATTATCTGTTTTGTATCATAAACTGTAGCTTAAATCTCTTTGTACACAACCAGAGAGTTTGCTTTCTGATTATAGGCTCCATTTGATGAAAGCAAAATAAGTAACAAGATTTAAAACATCATTCAATAGCATTTTGCGGTTGGCTGTAGAATGAAGTATGTGAAGTTAAAAACTGGTTAAATGCTGCAAGTATGTTTCTCTTGACACAAAGGTCTGTCATATTGTGAATAACTCTGCTGCTGCCATTCAATAGTAAAGCTGCTGTTAACCCAAGCCACCAGAACACTGACATCAGATGTGGAACAGTACCAGGAAAAGTGGAAGTGAATGATGCTATTCAAAGCTTTGTAGTGCTTATAAAAATGTTAATACCTTGGGTACCAGCAGTTATCACTCTCTTTTATAAAGAGAGAAAAAAAGAAATCTATTATTAGAGATATTTGTAACTTAAGCATCTCAGACTGTACTTTTGTAGTTGTAAATAATCGACCTGGGCCCTACAGAATCATCCAGAAATACAGGTATAATCAGCACCAGGAAGAGGCAAAACACTTCTGTTTGTTTCTGTTCAAACGTGCCAACCCAGGTGACAGGGAGTTTCTACCACCTTTATCCTTCTGTCCGTCACAGTAGATCAGAACAGTACAGCTGGCATGTACGAGCAAAGAGAAACACCCAGAAGTGAAAGCAGGAGGTTAAACATATTAGTGTAAGACAGTTCTAGTCCAGAAATGAGCATCTCACAATTTGTGGAGTTGGTTGCTTAGCAAAAGTCAACATCAAGCACGTAGCTCTTGACAGAGCCAAGTAAGAATGCGGTGTGAAATGTAAGAGGGAAAAATAGTTAATGACTGTTGCAGTGGAGTAAAGGCTGGTGCTAGGGCAAGCTGTGTCGGGGCCATGTATTTCTCAGGTTCGTTTCAATACTTTGCCGTGATCCCACTGGCATTTGCCTATTGATCCCACTTCAAAAAGCAAGATACAATCATGCCTCTTTTCCTGCAAAGGCAATTGATGCTCTTATTCTGTGAAAAATAGAGCGGCTGCCACTTGTAGTCATGTTCTCCATTCTGGTCATCTGGAATGAGACCAGTGGTGCTTGCTGCCAGAACCTGTAACAGAGCAGGCATTTCACCTCTATAAAATCCGTTATGAGAGAAGATGGTGCTGTCCTAACATGCTTCTGGACATGCACGCTGTTGTGGAACATGGAGAGATTTAATGTGAGCCAGTCAGGCACAGGGGGAATGAATCTTTTCTTCTAAAATATTTGAGATGGATTAAAAAGGAGATGCTGGGAATTAAAAATTATTCATTTTCATCAAAAACAATCACGGCAATAGTATCAACTATGTGACCAGTAACATATCAATTTTCAATAGAAATCAGTGATATCACTGGTATTTGCTGTTTAAGTGCTTTAATCTGCTTCATATGCAAAAAATTTAGTCCACAGATATCAGAAGTGGACTTGCTTGTGTCAAAACAAAGTTTCTCACATACCTTTCTTACATGTTTGAAGTGTCTTAACTTAAATTCATTTTGAAATTTCAGAGTTTGAATGTTGATTTTCTTCTGGAACTAGCTTTGAAAACAAATGTGAATGGTAAGCCTGTTTGCACAGGATTTGTCTTGCTGCTTACTCTAGATATGCTTGTAACGTGTTTTGTTTTGGGTTTGGTTTTTTTTTATAAGAGATTTAATTGCATGGAATAGAAGAAAATGCACAAGAGTGATGATGAGACACTAATCTAGTTCAGATGCTAAAAGGTCTTTGCAAGAGAGAAATTTTCAGAAAATTTATTCTGACCTAATTCTGATGAGTTTTATTTTGCAGCCATTACAATATGGTGTGTACTGCATTTAAGCTACCTGAAGTATTCGTCATTTAACGGTATCACTTAAAGCAGATCAGAACACGTAAATCTTAGGTAAAATATGGAAAAAAGAAAAAAAGAGTGTAGGTAGTCAATTCTTTTCTAGATGGTCTTCTACTTGACAGTTACCGAAACCTAGTCATCTTTCTAATGATGTCAAGCTTCTAGCTCTAATTTGCATCTCTTTGTGGAAGCAATGCTACAGTTGCACAAACAATTATATGCTGCACCTCAAGTACTGTGTCCAGTTTTGGGCCCCTCACCACAAGAAAGACATCGAGGCCCTGGAGCATGTCCAGAGAAGGCCAACGAAACTGGTGAAGGTACTGGAGCACAGTTCTTTTGAGGAGCGACTGAAGGAACTGGGCTTGTTTTGTCTGGAGAAGAGAAGGCTCAGGGGAGACCTTATTTCCCTCTACAACTACCTGAAAGGAGGTTGTGGTGAGCTGGGGGTTGGCCTCTTCTCGCAGATAACTAGTGACAGGACTAGGGGGAATGGCTGCAAGTTGCGCCAGGGGAGGTTCAGGTTGGAGATGAGGAGAACTTTCTTCTCTGAAAGGGTGGTTGGGCATTGGAACGGGTTGCCCAGGGAGGTAGTGGAGTCACTGTCCCTGGGGGTGTTTAAAGAAAGGTTGGATGTGGTACTGAAGGACATGGTTTAGTGGTTAATAGGTGGTGTGGGGACGGTTGGACTGGATGATCCTTGAGGTCTCTTCCAACCTTAATGATTCTATGATTCTATATTTTGAATCTTAATCCATTTAGAGGAAAAAGAAAATCTTCTGGTATTTTTGATTGCCAGCAGTGCTGCTACCCCAAAGGCTGGCAATAGCTAGAAAGAACGGTGTAGGCTTAACATACTTTTCCACTTTTGTGTATAGCCTAGTTCCTTAACTTGCCTGTGGTGGTTAGCAGTTACCAAAGACGTTACCTTGCTGTCCACGTAAGCACTGTTCCTATGAGCAGACATGCTCTTCAGGATGCAATGTAAGATACTCTTCTTTATGTTTATCCTCTATGTAGAAGCAGATTCTTCCTTCTCTCTAGGCAAGTCAAGCTTCAAGTAGTTTTCATTTCACTGGTGGTTTTCTTTCTGTCAGCTCATTAAAGTGTGTTAGCTTAAATTTCCAAATTGCCCAACTCTAATCATAATAATGAAGTAAGAATAACGAAGTAGCACCACCACCCCCACCCCCCGTCCCATCCCTGCCCCAATCATGGAGGTGGCTTTGAAAATGAGAAAACAGAAAATGGGATGTGACATTATCGTTTTATGTGCCGGATTGGTGTTTGACTACAGCCATGAGGCTGGGATTTATTTTATGTTCATATTTGTGAATAAAAATGGAAATACTTGACCCAAGGGCATAACTGAATAATTCTGTGGCCTAAAACACGAAGAGAAATGTCAGAAGAGTCTCAGAAAAAATTTCAGCTAGGTGGCTTGCTGATTCAGAGCTTTCTACTGCTTTATGATTCATCGGCAAGTTTTTTTCAGACCAACTCCTCTGATTTTTTTAACTTCCGTTAGAAAGAAAACTTGTCAGGCATTTTAATGACACCTGGTAGTTCTTCCTGATCCACTTGGGTGTTTTGCTAAATAACCTATCTTTGCCAAGATATACTAATTCCTAGATTTCCATTTTTCAGTGAATGTATGAGAATTCTTGGAAAGTGAAATATCTTGTCAAGATTTGTCATGTTACCTGAGGAAGCATGTTCCCTGTAACTCAGATTATATCACCTTGTCTATATTACTAATTTTCCAAGCAAGACTAAAAAAAAAAAAAAAAAGGATTTCAGGAATTGAAACTTTGGGTTGCTTTTTCTTTTTCATTTTTTTTTAACAAGCGTGTGAAAGCAAATAGCATACCTAGTTTTCTATACATCTAATTTTCTATTCAAGTGTTATATGCTAAAATATTAGTAATCTATAAATATCTATCCCTGAATAAATTTCACAATTCTTGGACTTGATTTTCTCTTTCCTATACTTATATCAACACTGATTCCCAGGGATTTTCTTTACAGACTGTCATAGTTGTAATTCACAAGTTAGTGTGCCTCATCACCAGGTTCATGCTGTCCTTACCTTATAAGGGATACATGCAGAGAGAAATAACTCCGGCCTATATACTGGAAAAGTAAATTAGAGCAGATGTAGTGTATTTCCTTATCTATCCCTCTCTGTGGCACTGTTAAGGCATCTTTCTGAAAGAGGTTGAAATTGTAAGTGTCCTTTCTACTCTCTCTTTGAAGGCAAGGAAAGACTTTGCTCCACTCTGGCTCCCTTGAACGTGATGCTGGTGGGTCTCCATGTCTTGACTGAGTTAGAGGCCCCCTCTTGCCCTTCTGACAGCACCAAAGTGGAAAGTCTCTGGGGATGAAAGCAATGTGTTTGTTGTTTTCCAGTTTTGAGATTGCTGTTTGCAAACTGTCTGCAGCTCTTTTATGGTGTTTACTTGTCTCTGCTTCCACCTTCACTCTTCTCCAAAATCTCCGTGAAAAATATCCCATTCAGAATACAGAGGTTTCAAATATAAATGAACAAAATAGACTGACAAAAGAGTTCAAAACACACCATTTAAACACCTTAAACTTCCAAACTAATGCAGTAATTCAGATACTACTTGTTGGTGAAAAAAGATCATGGAGAAATTGCTAAAGGAGAGAAATGGCTCAAAATGAGATCTCGTGAGAAGAATTAAAAGGAACAGAAGATCTTAGTAACAAGAGGAGAAACAGGGGAAGGATATGAAAATAAAAAGGAGATTTTAGAGGCTAAAGGATGCTAGAGCCACCCACACCAAAAAAAAATAAAATAAAAAGCTACAGCTCAAGATAAAGTAAGTTAAAAGATTGAAACAGTGTTTACAAAACTGGAAGGGTAAGAAAGGGGAAGAGAGAGAGAAGGGTGAAAAAACCCACACACTTCATTATTGCATGTGTACTACTATATTATAACCTAGTTTCTTTTTTCAAATGTAGTATGAAATTTGATATTGTGGGGTTCAGACTGCTGCTTGCTTTTTTTTTCTTTTTTTCAAAGTATTCTTTGTATGTTATACCCTGCTTAATTTTGGGAGGCAATGAGAAGTATTGTTGCTACTTTGCCTTACCACAGTGGGCTAGTCAGCAACCAGGTTGGTCATGGGTTTGGTGTGAGCAGCCTCATGGGAGAGACCTACTTGATCAAGCAGGCACAAAGCTTAATCCGAGGGGAGAAAAAGCAAAGTTGCAGGGAGAAAATGTTCCTTCTGAAAACAAAACATATTTCTCGGTGTTGCGGTTTAACCCTAGCCAGCAGCTGAGCACCAGGCAGCTGCTCACTCACCCCTCCCCACCGAGGGTATGGGGAGGGGAATGGGAAAAAAACCTCTGGATTGAGATAAAGACATTTTAATAGGATAGCAAAGGTAGAGAACAGTAATAATAACAATAACCAAATATCGTGGTTCAGCCCCAGCCAGCAGCTGAGCACCACGTGGCTGCTTTCTCACCCTCCCCTCCCCCAGGTGGGATGGGGAGGAGCATGGGAGAGACAAAGGCGAAGCCTCGTGTTGGGATAAGAATGGTTTACTGGGACAGCAAAAGGAAACCACCAGCCCACACCCAGACCTTCCGGGAGCAGCATCGAACTCACCCTGCTTTGACTAGCACCCCTTTATGGTGAACATGGTATGCAGTAGTCCATGGCCAGCTCAGCTCACCTGGCCTGACTCCTTGTGGAAATTAACTCTATCCTGGCCAAAACCAGGACACCGAATGATGCACAAAGGCAATTGCTCACCAAATGCAGAAAGGAAAAAACCTCTCTCCAATCCCCAGTCTGTTTCTGAGCAACGATCCCCCCGCCCAGCTCGCTTCCCCAGTTATATCTGGAGCATGATGCTCTACAGTAAGGAATATCCCTGTGGCCAGCCTGGGCCGGCTGTCCTGGCTGTGCTCTCCCAGCTTCTGGTGCACCTGGCAGGGCCTGGGAAGCTGAAAAGTCCTTGACGTAGTGTGAGCATCACAACTACCCAGCCACAACTAACAACATCAGTGGGTTATCAACTTTATTCTCATACTACATCCAAAACGCAGCACTATTCCAGCTACTAGAAAGAAAATTAAGGCTATCTGAGCCAAAACTGGGATGCTCAGCAAAGGCTCAAGTAGCTTGTAATACTGCAAGCAAACATCTATAGAACCAGGGGGGTGGGGATTCTTTTGAGAATTCAAGCCAGGCCTTATCATAAATTACAATGCATATGTAAGTTACCTATGTTTTGTGTTGACCCTTGTAAAAAAAATTAGAGGTTTTTTTTTTTTCCCCTCCAATGCATTTTATAATATTCCTTTTGTTTGTATTGCTACTGGACCAGTTCAGCTTTCTCTTTAGAAATCATTGTCCTTTTCCGTTTACTTATGTTAAGACTTCTTATCCTCCTTAAGGAAAAAAACAAAGAACCAAAAGCAAACCTACAACAACAAAAAAAACCCCACTCAATTTTATTTAAAAAAATAAAATCTGTCATCAAGTAAAGTGCTCTGCATTTTAGACTGCCATAACTCTTGAGCCTGGCTAGTAACGGTATCCTTTCATCTCATCTGCCAAGAGCTGGAATAAGATTTGATAAATATGTAGAGGTACACTTTAAGCTGCCAGGGTTTAATGATCATCCCAGGGATGCTTGCAACAGGAAAGATTCCAAAGAAATTGTCATCCTTTATAGAAAAATACTTTGTAAATCATCCTGTATGCTACTTTTTATTAGATTAAGCCTATTATCAGTAAACTTTTTCAGACCCAAAACGCTGATTGCTTTGAAGTTACAATTCAAAGGGAAAGTTTTCTGATTGTTTTAGAGATGAGGAGTAAAATATTGATGGGAATGCTGGTTCAAGGAGAGTGCATGGGTTATGGACCGTCTCTTCCTTTGAGCTCCACGTATATCTCTGGTAACTTGTAACAAGACAAAGTGTGCACAGGTCGTGGTTGTGTTTTGTTTGGGTTTTCTTTAACTGCCTGTCTCAGTTTCTCCATTCATCTCTACTAGCTTTTGAGGCAATGACCTTCCTTTTCGCTTGGTTTGGATGGGATCTGCTAGTGCGCGTACACAGCAGATACTGTGTAAGAGTAGCTAACAGAGGATGCTTCTGTGCTGGTGATGCTCCCAGGATGGATAATGCCCTGTGCTTGGCTTTTCTGCTATTACTGTCTCTCACTTGATGTTGTTCAGGGCAGTTACAGAGACAAGAGGAGCAGAACAGAGATTACAGCTAGAATAGTGTTAAGGTCCAGTTTTTCACAAATGAGACTACAGAACAGTTTTCTGTAACTGTTTAGGTTGGTTTAATTTGTGCAGGTTTGAAACTCATTTGGCAAAGATTCTCACTACTCTCTGGGATATTTGCTTACTCTAACCTTTGTTTTCTGTAGTAGATGTTCCTGTCAGGAACATGAATGAGTTACATAGTTAGTTAATTTAAAGTCATTTTACCCAAACCAGCTTATTTTGGATCTACAAAGTGTAGAATTCAGCAGCAGTTTCCTAGAAATATATACCTGTATTAGGTTTTAACAAATCTTATAAAGTATGCAAAAAAAGCTGAAGAGAGTATAGTTTAAGAAGTACATCTATACATCTGTAGGTATTCTTTCTGATAGTTGAACAAAATCTTGTATTAAATTTTAAAAATATGTTGTTAATCTGTCCATTTCAGTATGCATTTATTACCTGCTTGTAAACCAGGTAAGAGATCTTGTGAACAGTACCAATATCTATCCACAGGCTTTAATGAAATAAAAAAAGAAAAAAAAACCAGCCCACACACCCCCCTTTCCCCGAAAAAAGAAGTTGATTTTATAAAATAAAACGCAAGACTAATGCAAAGCAAAAATAAATTAGTCTCATCACATTTACCATCCTAGCTATTCATAATGTTCCAGAAGTTAGTTACATGTATCTTGCTGTGATAACAAGCAAGTTACATTTACATTATTGCAAATATATGTAACTAATTGGCAAGATTAAATAAATAAATAAATCTGTATTTTCCTTGCTAAAATATGTTTAGGGTTTGTTAGCAAACATGCTGTCCATCATTAGTTATCCATTAATATTCATCTCTTACTTCAAACACTCTTGTAAATCATTTGATCAGGATACAACTCTGCAGGGATTGCCAGCTATTCTGTCACATCAGATGGTTCCTCCATCTTTTTTCTTCTTGGATGGCAACCACAGGATGCAAACGGCAAGTTCTTGTGAGACACTTTTTAACATCTGGTTCTTGATGGGCTCCTCAGGCAGCTGGTCTATGTGAGGAGCACAGGAGAACTGCTGTGCTCTACAAACTGGTTGGCACTGAGACTTGCAGGGTGCTTGGTGCAGCAGCATTATTTCAGCAAAGACTACAGATTCCTTCCAACAGTACAATGCAAATTCAGGATCACCCTAAACTCTCTGCTCATGGCAATCTTTGATTTGGTTTTGGTTGAGTTGGAGTTTTTTCTTCCCCTAAAACCTTTAGTGCCTGAGTAAGTGTAAATGCTATGCAGAGATTTATTGCAAAATTATATCAACATCATCTTTTAAGAAACAGTGATCTTGACTTCATTTGGAGCAAGGTGCATTCAAAAGTGGAGAAGAGCGGCTTCTTTCCTTGTACCTCTTCCTTCTGAGGACAACTTTGGGTTGAGTAGAGTAGTTGGGTTGGAGCAGCTTTAATTAATATTTGGAATTACTGTCAGGTAAGGATATGGGCAATAACCTATCACTCCAGAGCAACAGAGTATGTTGATGTTGAGCTGTTTTTCTAGTAAACTTATGTGAATTTAAGGAGTTTTAATAATCTCGGACTTGTGAGATGAAACTAGGGTAAAGCCCAGCAAATCTGCCCTGTTATTTAGTGAGTAAGTACTGCTGTGCCATTAGAAGGGCTGGAAACAAACTATGAAAGATACTTGGTCAGAATGGAGTTCTTTCCCCAAACAAGGTACATGCTTCTTGATTAAAGTATAAAATCTTAGAGAAAAGGTTATGTCTAAAGTAAACAGCAAAGGATTGGTTGCACATTGGTTTACTGGAGAGAGCATCATCAGTTTACCAAGTCATTTGAATGCCAGACAGTTGTGACAGCTTCTTTTAAGTGAAAGCAGTTGTCAAAGTCGTGTCCATTATAAATTTCTGTTCTCTGCTCCAGAGCAAACCTCTGTCTCAGCAAACGTTGCTTTGAAATGCATCTCATTTAAATTTGCAAGCACACAACCACAGGCATTCTTTCTGTCTGAAATAAGAAGACAATTCCACCTGGTCGAAGGCTTACCCCACTCGAGAACTTGCATTGCTGGACCCTTACCCTCACCCATCATGCGTTCCCTTACTCTGCTTTCTTCTCTCCCAGAGCAGAGTGTATGCTTTTAAACATTTTTACATCTCATGCATATATAACGGTGTTTGAGGCATCAACATACTTTTCATAATTTCACACTGCTTTTTGAATTTACACGCTTATTAAAATGTTCCCAGTTGTTCTTTTTGTTTGCTGGGCTGAGAAAGAGCTACTGTCGTACTGTGTGACCACATAAATAGCAGGGCCTTGGAAGTTCAATTGTTTGAAGTTACGTGCTGGCGAAAAAAGTTTTGTAGATGGATTTTATTTATCTGCTGCAAGGTAGAAAGGCTGTCCTTGAAAATGACTAGCTATTAAAGTATAACCACCCTGTTGTTTGAACTGATATTCCCATTAAATTAGCTCCCTGTAAGAACACTGTACTACTCAAAGGAATAGATGACATCAGAAGCAGTTTCATCAATGCTTTCTTTGCCAAGTTTTCTTCCAGAATAGGACCAATATTGAGCAATTAGGAATGCTTGCTTCTCTTTTTACCTTGTTTTTGCTTCATGAGAGTTGACGCTGGATTTCCTTCATTGATTTAATGCAGAACAAGATTATGAGCTGATTCCTAAACTGGAAAGAAAACATGTACAGACAATTTCTTTTTTTAAAGAGATGAATAACTGGAGGAATATGATAACATTCTGAGTTGAAATAGCTCGTGTTCCTGTCTGTAAGCAATATATTTACTTGGCTAGCAGCACTGTTTAAAAAAGTAGGAGGGCATGAGGTACTGCCTTAATGCCTGTCAGAGCTGAACTATGCTGTACCAAGGTTTGCAAAGATGGTGTCCGCAGGACCACCAGGACCCCTATGCGGAAAGAAAGATGGCATGAGTGGTGCTGTATGGGTGATATCATAGCTTTGTGCTCTCAGAATAATCCGGTCAATGCAAGAACAGCCTCTTCCCTGTGGATAAGGATGGTTGAGGGATGCATTATCTTTGGAACAAGGAGGGAATTTAGAGCAGACAAGCAAAGTAACACCTTGCTCTCCACTCTGCTTCAGGGCTCAGTTCAACAACATGCTGTACTTGGTAGAGTTCATGGCAAAGCCAAAATTTAGCTATGAATCATGAAACCAACTGATTTCTCCACTGACAGATGTTTACAAAGGTTGAGGGTGTTTTAATAGAAAACCATAAAACATATTCCTGTATGTGACATGAAACTCATTTTCTCATTATGCGTTCTTAATGCTTAGATTTCTGTTCAGAAATGTTGTCAGCTATATAATAGCCAAACAAATCAGGTAGAAATACAGGAATTACTGAGTAAGCTGTGTTACTTTGGCAGACTTGATATAAGCTTTAGAAGTCTAGTTTAGCAGTCAGTAGATTTCAGTCCATTTTTAGATGGCTGTGAAGAGAGTGATATTTGCTGTCTTCAAAAATATTCAGATCTTGACTGTATCGCTGCTTTGTAAGAAGGAAAAGGCCAGATTTTTATTCAGACACTTGACTTAGTTTTGGGTGGAATTCAACTTGCCTGAAGTTATCTGTCTAGATGTTGGATGTTTAATGTAAATTAGCCATTGGGCTTCTTCCTACCATCATAGAAAGACAGTGCTGCGAGGGATAATTCATGTCAGACCAAAACAAGGAGTTGAGTTACGTGGTTATCAACAGCCCTCTTCAGGGCATTTCATACGTCTCTGGGAAACTGAGCCATAGGGATATTGCTGAAGAAGATACCGTATTTTTTAGAATTGATGCAGTTATTTTCATAACACTGGAGTGTAACCTGAAGTCAGTTGATTCAGAAGTTACCTGTATTGGCCAATTTTTTTTTCAAGAAAAAAACCCAGCCCAATAAGTTCTGTTGGGTATTCTGCATTGGCATTTCATTGTACTAATGCAAGACTTCTATCTGAGCTCAGCCTTGGGGGTTTTAACTCCAGCTTTGACATTCTTCCTCTTGCTGTATTTAGAAAAATAGCTGAGCTTTCTGTCTCATTTTCTGTAATGTCAGCAAGATACATAATTTCTGTGATTTTATTGTTAGCTTGTAATAAATCAGGACCTTACTTGACTCATGAACCCCATGAAGATGATCACAGAATTTTTGTCTGTAAAGTCTTTTTAAAGTAATTTAAAATCTTATCCCAGTGAGAGCCCTCGGCTGGGCTGATTGTATGCTAATGTTGTGTTGTCTTCCAGAGCCAGCAACTGTCACAAGGCAATGTTGCTGAAGATCTTAATTGTCTCAATACATCTTGCTGTGCTTTAATGCCTCTAAATTAATTATGCAATTTAATGCTGTTATTAAGTCTTGAATTGCATTACTTCAGCAGAAACATAAAGCTAATGTGATTGTGTGCCATAGGAATGGAAGCACCTGTGTTTTTAAGGATTATCTCCTAACATTGCAATTATTCAGCAAATGTCTAGTGCAGAAGGTTCACAAAACATTTTCCTCATATGCTCCTGGGGGCCACTGGAGACCTTACATGTAACTTATGACTTAACAATAAAAGGTCAAAAGCCACAATTACAAGACGTCTCAGAACGAGTGTAAGAAATTAAGGCCATTGCCAATAGTTCAAGTGCCTGTAGAAGCAGATAGTATGTTAAATAAAACGTATTTGTAGGGAATGCACTGTACCCTATATTCCAGGGAAAGGCAATAATAAACAAAATCAAAACCAACAGTCCCTGCCAATTTAACCCAGGGACTTTTCTTCTTACCTTCAAATTTGGTTATTGGCTGTCCTGGTACCAGCTGGGAGAGTTAGTTTCTTCCTAGGAGCTGGTACAGTGCTGTGTTTTGGATTTAGGAGGATAATAATGTCAACGCACACACTGATGTTTTGATTGCTGCCAAGCAGTCAGAGACTCTTCAGCTTTTCATATCACCCTGAAAATGAGAAGGTGGGGGGCGCCCAAGAAGCTGGGAGGGGACACAGGCAGGGCAGCTGGCCTGAACTGGTCACAGGGATATTCCATACCATATGACATCATGCTCAGTACATAACTGGGTAGTGGGTCAGGAAATGGCTCAATTCAGGAACTAGTTGGACAGCGACTCCTGATAGTGAGCAATTGTGCTGTGCGTCCCTTGTTTTATGTATTTTTATCATTATTATTATTATCATCGTCATCATCATCATCATCATCATCTTTTTTGTCCTATTAAACTGTTTTTATCTCAACCCACAAGTTTTACCTTTTGGTTTTTTCTTCTTCTTTTTGATTCTCTCACCCATCCCACTGGGAGGGGGGAGCAGTGAGCAAACAACTGGGTTGTTTTAGCTACCTGTCAGGTTAAACCATGGCATTGGCTTAATTTATTTATTTATTTTATTATTTACAGAACATAGCTAGGTAGCTGAAAATTTTATTATTACTGCAGCATTGGTTCCTATCACTTTGTGATTGGTCTGGTCTGGTTAACCTTTCCTTGAAGAGGAAAATGGGCTTTCAGTATGCTTTCACCTCTGTCTGCAAAGGGAAAGAAAACAGATACGAATCCTCTCCCCAGTTTCTGAGGCACCTTATTTTTCTTAAATATTTAAGAATCTAAGTCACCTCCACTCATACAATCTATCAAAAACCCCTATAGTTTTCTTTGCTACCCAAAGCATCACTGTGAAAACTGTATATACAGGAAAAACAGAATCATTATGTTTCAGGGCACATCACTTCTACTGTGAATGTATAGAAACAATACTACCACTCTTTGATTTAAATTGAAATAGAGAAGGAAATATGTACAGGTAAAAACCATGGTAATGCCAGCTGGAAAATGTGACTGGGGTTGCTATCAGTTCTCAAGGGAAATACGTGCTTTTACATTTTGTCTAGATGACAGCACTTCCATTACTATAATAACCCGTAAAATCACGAAATAGCAAAGCAGCCCCACAACGCAGGAGTGATTATCGTGAATCAGGCAGAAGTGCCTGTTCTTCCGATATTGCCTGCGGAAGTCAAAGTCTGCATGCAGTGCAGAGAGCTGCTGGTCCGCACCAGTTCTCTGTCCTGATAGGGTATAGGTCATTCTGTTCCTTTCATAGATACATCTCGTTAGTTAGAGCTTCATCTCAGATATCACAAGCTAAGTTTATATACTTCTGAGTTATTTACAGTATTTTTCTCATATTAACTCATCTGATTAAATGTATATCAACAACAAATGTTGATTACTACTGCCCTTGGTAGTAATCAGTTTCAAGCCTTTTCCAATACTCAGAATTAAATAAATCCTGTGCAGAGCCAAACGTGCATTATTGAGCCGGAGAGTTAATGGTAGTAGGAAAGCAATTGGCTTATTTCCCTTGGGCGGGCTGTCTAGTTTTAGTGAAGTATTGACATCAGGATGACATAATATACTTTGTAATTTTGGGGTTCTGATTTGTTGCTTAAGTTGTGAATTTAAGGACAGAATATGACATGACAAAACGGTTTCATGTCAGGGTAGTTATCTTCCCACGTATCACTCCTTCCTTTGTTTTCTTCCTCGTCCCTTCTCCCCACCAGCTGAAAGCTGTTTAGCTTTTTAGTTTGTATAAGCATTCAAACAAAATTCAAGATATTGATAGGGAAAGAAAAGGCTGAGCTGCTTTTTCAAATACTGAAATTTTGTAGACTAATTCAATACAAAATTAATAACATATCTTTAACTTCAGCTGCACAGAAAGCCACACTGGAAGTGATCTACAGAAGTTGACAGATTTTCAGAGATGAGCGAAGGCGTGCTACAGTCCCAAGGCTTACTTATGATGTTCCCCCGTAGGGAGCCAGGAGCGTGTCCCTGCACTGCACGCTTCTCAGTTTTTGTGGATGCCTGCATTCACAGTAACACAGAAAAAACTGTTTTGCATTCTTAGCAATGAGAAATCTAACTTAAACACCAGCAGCTTTTCCCACATTGGTTTGTGTTATATTAGCTGTGTCTGTAAATGGTGCATAACTGTATGTACTCAGTCCTGGGGCTGAAGTACGGTTAGGCTTTCATGTAAAGAAATGCAGATCTCCCAGTTATGCACTGAGACCCACGGTGGGCAACCTGTCCTTTTGAATGCCGGAATCAAATTGAGCAGCAGCTGCCAAACCCTGCAAAACTGCCTTTGCTGGGTAGCAGAGGCATCCCGGTAAAGTCTGGGTTGTGGTCCTCACCAGTTCATCGGGTGTTTTGTACTCTGTGGAGCTGTAGCCTGTGGGAGTTCTTTCTGAACCCAGTCCACCCAAAGAGCAACCTTTTGTGACAGCACTTCGTGGACCAGAGCAGCTGAGCTGCTGCTGAGTCACTTCCTTGGTGGCGCAAGGGGATGGGGACAGGGCTTATGGTCAGTTCATGGCAGCTCCTCTCTGCCGCTCCTTCCTCCTCACGCTGCTCCCTGCTCCAGCCTGGGGCCACCACGGGCGGCCGTCCTTCAGGGTGAGCCTGCTCCAGCCTGGGCTCTATGTGGCTGCAGGTCCTTCAGGGCATGTCCACCTGCTGCTGCGTGGACTGTTGGGAAGCACTTTGTGCTTTTCTAAATACCCTTTCCCTGAGGTGCCCACCGGTGTCTGTGGGACTCAGCCGTGCCCTGAGGTGGGTTGGTCGGAGCCAACTAGATCTGGCAGTGCCTGGCACAGGGCAGCCCTGGTCTCTCCTCACAGAGGCTGCCCTGTAGCCCCTCCACCAGCATCTGGGCATGGACAGCCAAAGCACAAGTAAATCCAAGCCCTGTTTAAATTGCTAAAAGTGACATTTGCACTGGAAACTGCATCAGTGCTCCCATGTTTACTGGTGTGCAGGAGTGTCTCCCTCCCCTTCTCAGGAAGGGATGCCATTTGCACCTGAGAACAGCAGCAGCTGCAGAAGGTGGCTCCAATGCCTGTGTCCCAGGCTCCCAGGGTGCTGCCCTCGGACCCAGGAAGCCATCTGCTCCACAAGGAGCTGAAATGCAGGCTGAAGCCAGGCTGATGCCCACAGGCCTGGTCGCCAGCCCCGCAGGGCTGCTCTGGGGGCTAGCAGGTTTAGTCCTGGTGGGTTTGTGGGCCAGGTGGCCATGGCCTCACGTCATGCCTCACCCCGTGGCAGTTTTAGAATGATTGGTCCCTTTCTGAGCTGTAAGGAGTTAAAATTATTATTTAATTTAAAAGAAGAAGGGAAAACAAAATGATTTCTTCAGCTCCGCAAATAGATTTAGTAAAACTTCTTGGATAAAGATGTTTAGTTCCAGTAGATGCAATTACAGCTGTTGTTATGTCTGTAACTCTTAGGTGTAGAAGGAGTTGAACATTTAATATTTCACCACCTTTTTTCTTTGCTCAGAAACATACTTTTATATGTTTGAATATAAAAGCTGCATTGCAGTCACTGTCTGGGTTCATTTAGGGGGTTGTTTAAGGTTTACGTATACATACTATTAACTTTCTTTTGATGTAGAAGAGTGGATTTTGGTAGGTGAATGTGGGAGATTACTGCACCTCTTGCCAACAGCTTACGTCTTCTCTGTGCTTATAAACATCTTCATTAATCCTATAATTTCTCATCACAAGTTTTATGAAGACTACTGTTGGGTAATTTTCTGTATACTTGATACAAAATGGAGTTTAGAAAGAAATTCATGATTACTGAGATTTTCCTCTATTGCCTACCAGGCATAGTTAGGAAAGACCAAATTATGAGACATTTCCTACCTGGGTACTCCAGTGAACAGGCAGCACATTTCCATTAACAGACTTACCATCCCTTTTCAGGGAAGTCCGTCTGCTTCTAACTGATAAAGCAGCATATTCCTCACAGCACATTCAACTGCCTCATATGATAATTCAAAATTTTACTTATGCTTTCCCACTCTCTCAGATTTAACACACCAGACACGTATCATGTGCACACAAGTCACGCCCAAATATTTCCTGAAATATTGAAATTTCTAAGATTTTGTGAGATTTTGTTGTTGCTGCTGTTCTGTTTAGAGTAATCGGTGGCACTGAAAACCACAGGAGGGGGAAATATCTTTCTCAGCTACAGTGATAGGTGGAGAAAAGGCTGTCAATAAGGGGCTCGTGAATATCTTAAAACTTTTGAGTAGCTGTTAATAGTGAAACTGTCTGGAAGAAATAGAGCAGTGTGTTTGCTCAGGACACCTTTTTCAGATAAGATTGTCTTCCTTGAGAAGGCATATGTGTTTTCTTCTGTGTGTATATATATATATGTGGAGCCTAATCTCACTCTAAATCGCTGGATGGATCAGAATATTCATAGACTAAACAATGGATGAACGGGATTTGTAAAAACAGTTACTGCGGATACCAATTTATGATCATGAGAAGTGAACACTCAGGATGGAATTCATTGAACCAGATTTAGATGTGCTGTGTAATGGATGGAGGACATTAGCTATTCCTAAGGCTTACTTCATCTCATCCTGGGAACAACTACTAAAATACATCAGCTCTGTTGAATGGCCTTTTGATATGACAGCCTTTCCTGCATTGACTGTGTAAAGTCTGTAGAGCTCAGGGGTAGATGCCTATAACTGTAAAAATATCTAAAATTAAGTGGGACCACTTCCTAAATTGTTAATACTGGTAACTGTGTACCAAATAGTGAGCTTTCTGGTTTGGTCTGCTTAGCCATGATTATCTTGTAGTGTTGCGTAAAATTGTACATGGTGTTCAACAAACTCTGGCTTAAAAATTATAAATTTTGTCTGCTTAAAAGCAGAGGTTCTAGAAGTCAGGCATCAGTAAGCATCCAAAGGAATCAAAATGTGAGAGGGATTCTAATCACTTCTCAAATTTAAAAGCTTTTATGATTATATAAGTAATAAAGAGGAGTGAAACTGAAATATTCTCGTAGAAGCTGGTTTTTGCTGATGTTTTCCTTTTTCCTAACTGCTTGTACTACTGATTATATTCAGGCACTGTAGTGCACTTATGAGATGCTTTGTTCATGAACTGAACTGAGTTGAACACTTCTTTGCTGAGGAGATCTTATTGAATATTTCCAAAATAGCCACTCATCTTTGCCAATAAAATTCTGAAGTCACTATTCTAGAATGAAACAAATATGGTATGTCTAGACTGAACAACGTTTGAGCTATAAGACTATCGAATTAAAATCATCCATGAAATGTCTGGATTTTGTTTTACCATACTCTTCTGAACTTCAAAACAAAATGAAGCCTTCTAACATACTTATTCAGCAGCTGAGACAGATTTGCCTGAGTCGGTGAATTGACATCTCTTCATTGAGAATGTTGTCTAAATTCAGGATGCTAATCATTAATTTTTATCTTGGTTAAAGTGGATGAAAAGGGTATAAAATTATTGTTTTCAGTCATCCTCAAAAAATAAAAATTGAGCAAGTTGAATGAACTGTTGTGTGACATTAGATTTGTCTTTTTATTTTGGCCTTATGGAATTTCTGCTACAACGTCAGAAATGCAGAAGATGATTCAGTTCAGTGGGGACTTACTTGACATTTGAACTATATAGGAAGAATACGTCTTTATAGCTAGTGTTTGGAACAGACATAGGACATCAGTTTATCTTACAAGTCAAAGCTGGTAGAATGAACCTGTGCCACCTCCTTCCACCTAATTTACTGGATATTCTAGAAATATTCTTCGTTAACATAGCCTTTTGAAGCAGTTCAACATGAAATACAGTATTAACAACTTTATTGCACTAAGGTTAGAGAGAAGATGAACCCATCATTTTGGATTTCACGTGAAGGGACCACCGGTAGCCAGTGATTGCAGTGAGTTCCCTGAGCACATCAAGTGATTCATCACTTAAACAGACCACTTCCGTAACAAACACAGAGCTAAAATTAATTTTGTGCTTTTTTTAAAGTCAATTTGACAGGTCTAGTCTCCAAACATCAAGCAGTGAGTTCAGGCCAAAGATGCTGGCATTACAAAACTTTGAATAAATAGAGAAAAGAAATGAAAATACCTGTAGTGCATTGCCAGAAATTGTAAAAAAAAATTGTTTCACTTTTGATCTCTCAAGAAATTTGGTTTATTTTTTTAATGCAGTTTTTTGACTCCCCCATATGTTCTTCTGAATTCGTGACCCACGTTTATTTATTGATAGTGCCCATTTCTGAGATATCTAATTGGAAAGCTGTACATTTCTCTAGTACCTTAACCTTTCAAAATTCTTACCTACTTCTGACCTGTGCTGGCTGGGAGTCGAGTTGGTAGCTTGTGCATGGAAACTGGCTTGATTCCTTTTGTCAACAGTACAAGAAAATTCTCCTTTTATAAATTAATTCTTTAAGGTAAAAAACAAACCCTAAGAATGTGAAAATAAACAAACAACAACAATAAAAAAAATGGTCCCAACAAGAAATTCTGTCTTAAACTAGGTGTAACATGTTTTCCTCTTGTGTCAGTGCAGAGGTGCTTTTCAAGTGTATAAACATTGCAGCTGTAATCTCTTACCATTGAGTTTTGATCTTGTCTTGGTCCAGAATGATTCTAACCACTTCCTAAATAGATCCAGTGTAAGGCAGAGACTCTTTCAACTTACAGACTTTTTTATACTTGACGCTCAAGAATCAAAATATTTTTCTACCCTTCAGAGTCCAGAAATAGAAGCTGCAGGGCTGATGTTGTAATATGCCTTTTTTCTGACTTTGTAAAGTCATCAGGATTATATCCATAAAACTATTAAAGTGCCATTTTTCAGTGTAAGTAAACCTATAGACATTTTTTATTATGATAAATGTGATGTTGTGGTGTCTTGATTTATTTTTTTAGTAGATTATTTAGGCAAGAAAATACAAATATGTAACTAAGTGTCTCCAATTTTTGAGACTTCTTTTCCTTACAGCAAGAAAAGAATTGCCCTACGTTTGTTAAAAAAACAAAAATCCATGAGATCACCTTTATCTGTTGATAAACACTCAGGTGGAATACCCACCTTATTATGTATGATGGTTTACCAGTCTTTGAAATTTATTTCTGATACTGAGGAACCTAATTCATGATACACCTCTGTATAAACACAGAACTCAATATCTCAGTGCACAGTCAATGCATGCAGATTTATCTTATAAAGTAAACAAAGCAGAAATTACATATCTAGAGTTCTGCTTTCTGCAGTTTTCTTACTTAAAGACCTGACACTGTAGTCTTAAGTGAGAGTTTATAAAAAATAAATAAAAAGCTAAAGGTGGCGTACAGGTGCACCTCTTGTTTTAAATAGGGATTCTCATGATTATAGAAAGGAATCATACAAGTCATGCAATATCATCTTCAGTTCTGTACCTGGAACACAGAGTGCCCACCTGTCTAGATGGCAGCATCTTTTAAGGTATCATAACTATGGATGTATTTGTAATGCTGCAAATCTCTGTCCCCTCTTCTCTGAAGCGTGCCCATGGGTACACAGCCTAACTCAGGTTCCTTAGTTATGCGTCCTCCCAAACCATGCCCAAGCTAAAATCCTGCTAGCACCAGTCTCACAGTATAAAAGCTCAGATTGAGTGCCAATGCCTAGAAGCACCTCACAAATTATATTTTCTAGCATACACATAGTAATTGAGGTGGGAGGTGACTGATGTTGGCTTAAATAGGTCCAGGATTCATGCTGATAACTGGCATGGGGGTTTGAGGGTTTGTTGGGGTTTTTCTTGGTGTTTGATATGGTGGTTTGCTGTTGTGGATTTTTATTTTTTTTTGTTTTGTTTTGGTTTGCTTTTTTTACAAGTCTCCCAGAAAGAATAAAGGAGGACTATTGAACTGTATCAGCACACAGGAATGGTTCAAATCATTGTTTCCCAGGTCTGAAATACAAATCAACCAGGTTTCTATCTTCCCTGATTTTATCTCAGGTATTTCAGGTGTTAGCTATCGTGTTTTATGACATCTGTTACAGGTTGGCCTGCACATAGACTATAAGCATCTACCTCCAAATGCTTTGTGTGAAATAGCAGCCTTTGCATTTTCTGAAAGAATCAAATTGAACCAAGGTGGAAAGACGCTGTGTGGATAAAACTTTGATGTGGTTGCTTCAAATGGACCTTGATGTTCTGCACAAGCTGAATTGTCAACTGATTTTGATTGCTTTTCATAGAGGGTAGAGTTTATTAGTTTTGTAGCTGAATATACAAACAGTATAAGCTTCTTTGAGGAGTCTTAGTTTATCGTAAATTAGGGCAATGAATTCCAAAGCTGAGTCACAACCTACATTGTTAGGGGAGTACAACTGGATTCTTGATAGTAATGGCATAAAATTAAAATATAGTAGAAAATTACTGGAAAGAAATTTCTTTATTGAGAATAGCTTGAAAATCTAATTTGATAATGAATTGGTTTATTGCTAACTAAAACATAATAACTTGATAAGATGGAAATTATTAAGCACTACTAAAAGTCCAGTTTTAATTGTCAGAAACTAATTCCTCAACGAAAAGAAGGCTCAAGTAACAAAAAAGAGACCTCCCCTTTCAATTCTTTTGCAGTCTTAAAAGTGTGAAAGTGACTTAAAACTTTCTGTTTACAAATAATTGAACAATTGTTTTTTAAAGTGTTTTTAAGTGTAATTCACATTGTTGTTTCATGGGTGATAGTTCCAGGTAGGACCTTCATGGACCTCAATTAAACAATAGTTGATACATGCTGTGTAAACTGTAGTTTTAATTGAGTGGATTACTAAGGTGTGGATTCACTGCCGCATCACTGGAGTGAATGCCTCTTCCTGAGTGTTTTGCTTTCTTTGCCCAGTGACCTTCAGCGCGGATGCATTTCCTTGTGCTGCGCTTCCTGCGCATGGTCTGTCTGGGAGCAGTTCGAGGAGCTGGTATAACAACTCGGCAAAGAAATGCCTAGGGAAAGAAATGCTTCAGGAAGTGGTTTGGAGTGATTGTCTCTCATCTAAACGTTGATCTGTGAGGGTATCAAAGCCTGGTCTTATGAAAGGGTTTTCCACCCTGACGTGTCCAGGCTCCTTCCAGTAAAGAACTACACGGCACTGTTCATAAGACAAACAACACACATTCCTTCTATCCTGGCTGTATTTCATCTGATCTGCTTCCTTTCCACTCATTCTCGCAATACAGCCTCCCTTGTCTTCCCTCGGTGTAAGGGTGGTTCAGATTCGTTTCCACTCTAAGGCATGGCGCTTCTTGGCCGTGCAGCGCTAGTGGAGGGAGTGGCTGTGTTCCACCAGAGGAGGAAGAGACCTTTGTGATTAATGGTATGGCAGAGCTGTGTTGGCATGCAGCGCTGTGCATGTGTGCTAAATGTGTAATTTTTTCCATTCTGAAAATGAACTGGTATATAGTTTCACTCTTGTCTGTTAATAATCTCAGCCTTGTTGCTGGTTTGGTGTGTTTTTTCTTCTCCTGAGAAACTGAGCATTCAGCGTAAGCTGTGTGTTCTCTCTCTGGTCTGCTGCCTCCTGTTTGTAACACCTGGGAGTGAAATCCCTTGGCGTGCCGGTAGAGGCCGAGACATTGCACGAGCGTGTGGAGCATCTGTTGATTCAGAGTCACTCTGCTGTGCTTAAGTTATTCAAAGGGGTCTTGAAGCCATAGGCTGTAATGGCGAGCAATAAATGGTGTAATAATGGCACACGGTTCCACTTGGCAGTAGCTATAGGTAATGAAATGGAACATGGTAGTCAGTGGCTAATCCTTCTCCTACGCTTCCGACCAGGAATTTACAACTTTTGCAGAGGAAAGTGTGTTGTTTAAGTTTTAATTATTGTTATTTTTGCTTCCTTTATACTTATGTCAACTTTTAAAGCAACAGTACATTAAATCCAGTTGAAAATCTAATGTACGGAATACATTAAGGACTTTATTTTTCTAACTTTTTACATTTTTTTACATGAAAATTAATATTCCAAACCAACTTTCTAAATTGCTTGAGAGGCTGCATAAGTTGGGGAAGAAAAGGAGAGAGACCAGTTCTCAGTGCTGCTTCTGGGGTCTGAGTGGGCTCAGTATCCCATCTCTGTCCATGCCGAGGTGACAATTTCCAGGCACAAGCCAACCAAGCTCCCTTGCTGACTCAGCTGAATAATTCTTGGTGCTGTCTTGGAGAAATTGTTATTCTCACTCCAGTTTGATCACTGGGTTTGAAAAATCATCTGAGAAGACTGTGATCATACATAGCCATTTGGGGGTAGGTGTGAGCAGCCCAAAGGCTTGTCAGTACCATCTTATTACCACTGCTCCAGATCTGTGTGGTACATGCGTGCTTGAGTTGTTCTATTCAGAGCTAGGTATCTAAGAGTTTTAAAAAAAAAAAAAAAACGAGAGAGAGAAGATATCATTCAACAATAGAAAGTATTAATAGCTTTTGTTTTTTCTTGGTCCAAAGGAGGCCTTTTGGCTTACGTGTTCGTGTCTCCCCCATGTGTCCGTAATCTATTTTAATAATTACTCTTTTCTCTTTTGTTTTGTCCACAGCCTACATGCTGACACATTGATTGCTGGTTTTGTTTCCAAAAGAGGAGTTCACAGAACTACACAGTGCCTGTTCCAACTAGCCGCTTTGATGTTCCTCACTGGACCATGTAGGTAAAATTCAAAGAAACATATGTATTTACCTTATATCTTTCCAAGTCCTCAAAATGTCAGGAAACAGCTGATTTTTGGCAACAGTGCTTACTTTGCAAAGTCACAGTCTTTTGCAATTTATGGACTAAAAAGTGATTTACTAAGGCCCTCTACCTTTGCAATATGTTTTATCGTCAACAGACACACAACTGTAGACCATTGAATGTCCCAATGTGTTTGGTCTCTTTGCCACATATATTTTAAGTTGTTGTAAGTGCTGGGAACACTGTGATGCCTGTCATTCCCGTTGGTGTCCCTGAGCTAATTTTAATAGTAGTTACAATGGTGCAAATTTGAGCTTAGGCACAAAACCCAACAGAGAAATTGAATGCATTCTCAAGCAGCTGGCAGACCTTGAGCTTCTTATTACAGCTGCACAGCTAGCAGAGTAAGAGCTAGCCAGGGTACGAGCTAGGCTGCACAGGTTTACATGAATTAACCTCTTGTGTTAAGAAGAGTAGAGCAGTACCATGATGTTGGTAATCAGGAGAAAGATGCCTTCGGGTTATTCCTGTTGATCATCTTGAGCTTCTGCACAAACCTTAAAGTTTTCTGTGAGATTCAGACAAAACAAAAAATGCAGCTGATATTCCACCTACAGGATTTCCCTGCAGAATAATTCAGTCTTGCTGTAGCAGAGGTGAGAATCCAACAAGTTAAATTCAATTTCTTTAAAAGTGTGTTTTCCCTTCTGTTTTTGGTATGCTAGCTGAGTTCAGTTTCAACAAGTCATTTCCCTCTGTGAGAATAAACCTAGGCAAAGAACAAAATTGTTCTGATTAAATTGCCAGCATTCATTATCACTTGACTGCTTTCCCCCTTGTATGTTCCGCTGTTTCATGTCTCAGTTGCAGTGGCATTAAAAATAATTTACGTGAACTGCCAGGCTCCAGCATTTACATCTACATCATAGTTGGTGTTTCTTTTGCACATTCTCACACGTTTATTTCTGTAAGACTTCTACCTTGGTTTGCATTTCTAATTTTGGGGAAAGGAACTGTAAACGTGGATATGTAGCAGTGGTTTAGGTGGCCTGTATTTACACATGCTGGCACACTCCGCTTACACAGAAGACAGCTCTCCTCACGTACTTGCTTTAGGGACTGTGGCACTGACAGTTTATTGTGATTGCTTTTGGAGTGTCTTGAGATTTCAGTCACTCAGTTCTGTCTGGAGAAAGCTTCTAACCAAGTCATCTCAGGAAAGCATTTTCATAGCATCCTGGCTCAATCTTTATGACGTCAACACAACAGGTGTCTCAGATGAATCCTGAAACGATGCCTACCCCTGCTTTTGTATCCTAAAATGGGGACATGGTGTCTTGCACACTGTTACATAGCTGGCCATATTCAGTTACAGTTGGTTTTGCCTTTTGTGTTGTGTTGACCATATTCCAGCTTTACATAGATGTTTTTTCAGGTATTTTGTGTAAGGTGAAAGGTTGTGAGTTTGGGTTTGTTGGTTTTTGGGTTTTCTTTTTTTCAGATGACAGATTTTCTATGCATAAAATACTGAAAACGCACAAATTTTCTGGTTTAGTAGTTAAATTTAAATTGTCACACTTCATAAGTGGGTTGCTAGCTCTAGATTGGAGAAGAGATTCATGTTCCCTGTTCTGAGTATCCAAAAATCTTCCCCAGCTGTAACTGGTGGGCAGGAAAGCAATCCCAAAAGACCTTTATTACGCTGGAGAGGATACTGAGTCTGAGGAGAATGCCTGTTCTGTAGGTACCAGTGGCACACCTAGTGCTTGGCAAGAATTTTTTAATTCTTAACAAAATTCAGAGTACTCCAAAGGAACTGTAATTGAACTGTATTCAGTTTTAGCCTAAAAGGAAAGTAACAAAGAAAATAACTGAATTCGTATAATTAACTTATGCAGATTTTGTTACAGTCCACATCTGTCTCCCTGTATAAATATTGAATCATTTGTCACTTATCGACTCTGATCTGGCAGTAGGGAAACAGTGAGCAAAAAATAAAGGGTTAAAGCATCAGACCATACAATCTGCCTCCAAGAAATGTCGTAACAAAGTTTTCAGAAAGCCAGGTTTTTTTTTTATTTTTATTTTTTCTCATACTAAATTAACAACAAAAAGCCATTCATGCAAATAAGTCTAATGGATTGCTTTAGATTTACAGTACACTGCCATGCTACCTCTTAAGAGATTATATATATAAAGAAATAATAAAATAATGTGCTTTACTACCCAAAATGTGCAGCGCATTAGGCAGCATTTGCCAGTTATCTGAACACATTACATTAGTCAAGAGGAGCAGCATCGCTTTGCTTAGCAAAGGTACATTAGCTCAGCTGTTTGGACTGTCAGAATCTTCAAATCTTGCCTCAGATGTAAGGGTAATGGTCACTGTGACATGCATTTGTCATTTAACACAAGTAATGCTTGTGCTTTAGTAGCTTTTAGCAAAGTATAGGTGTCTGCAAAGGCTGTGGTACAGGTTGGCTCTGTAATACAAAATGGAAATTCACACACAGTTGGTGCCACTCTCAAGTGTGAACGAGATAATGTCTCATCAAAGAAGAGCCAGAGGAAATGTCTTCTCTTAGGTTTGCACAGCAGTGTATTCATGTTGATTATTAAAAAATAATAATTAATGTGTTAAAACTCATTCATATTTGTTCCATATAGTCATAAATGTGATACATTTTTCTGCACTTAAATATCTACCTGAAAAATTAGGTTTTTAGAGACAATTTCCTCTTAAGTTATTTAACTGTGTCTACACAGTAGCTATTGATGGTGATGAGAGCACATAGACTGGAGTTCAATATATTCATTCATATTTGTTTATTTAGTGATACATAGATTATTTTAATTATGTGGAAGAAAAAACATAATGACATAAACTGGTCATTTGTAATTGGCATCTTGAAAGTATACTGTTTATACTACAACTAATTTTTTTAAGGATTTCTGATTTAAATGAAAGATGGAAACATGCACGTATTTAAATTTAAGTATACAAAATATAATTACTCTCAGCTGAAACTCCCTCTAGGGTATAGTGTAAACAATTCTTTCATTACATGCATTAAAAACTCAAGTGGAGTGATTACGGCTGAGTTCTTTTCCCTCTGAAAAAGACATGACTCTTACCAACAAAGATCTTTCAGTACCTTTTTTGGGGTAGAAGACTGTTAGTTTTTGGAATTACAAATTTCTATTTCCTCTGGCATTTTAAAAAAATCTTGGGTTTTCTTGGCACATACTTAACCAGACTGATCATGTTCAACTTGTGAAGGCTGACTAGTTTGCAGCAGTAGGTGGTATGTGAGATACAGACTTCAGGAAGAACACGATTTCCATAACCCCTTCAAAGGAAATACATTATAAATAAAATACATTTCTCTGGGGGCTTACAAAACCATTCTGTTTATAATTTAAATTAAATTAAGCTAAATAAAATAGTACAGTAAAACCCTCAAGGGAAAAATACTTCATTTAAGTTTGAACATTACATTACTTCCAGTAATTGGAAGTATTTTACTCTCTCTAATAATTTATTTTTCATTGAATATATGTAATTAAAGTATTGTCATTATGACAGGAGTCATTCTTTCCCATTTTGTGTTCTAAGCCCTTCTGTTCAGTAGATCACTATAGTTTTATTTGCCTACCTTCCTTCATTTCTCACTGCTTTATTCCTGCTGACTAACCCTCTGAGCATCAGTGTGTGACAGAAGATTACCATCACTGTGTCGCTCATGTTCAACTTAATCAAACTCATACTGGAACGGAGACTCTCAACCAGTCTGAAGTTTTGTATCGATACCACAGTGTGAGAGACTTTCTTCTGTTGGAACATTTTAGAGTCTGCTCATCCAAACGATGCACCTTGCTTCTTCTAGGGTGCTCGCAGGGGTAGCTGTTGAGTAGGGTCTGCAGAACAAGCAGGAGAATCCATTAGTCTCCCTATTTTATAAATGTAACTTGGAGGCAGGGAGGAGATGCTGTGCATATGTACATGCAAACATGTATGTGTGTGTGTTTTGTGTATCTACAGATTTAAGGTTATGCATTTTTGTGCATGTGTGTATGTGTGATTTGCTGGTATATATATGGTTTCCTTTCTTTTATTGTTATAAATTTATGCCCATTCAGTTTCATATGGAACCTGATAGGATATTCCATTTTAAGTCTTGTGAAGATAACAGGACTTTCAGGAGAGGGTGACTAGGAAAATATTGGAAAACCTCAGTGAACTATCTAATTGTAGGAGTGATTTATTCCACCTTCCGTTTTCACCTCGTGACAAGAGACCATACATGCTGAACTAAATCAGGTTATCGTTCTTAACAGCATGGAAGGCCGTAAATCTGCAGGGCTGAGCTGCTCTAATATTGACAGCTTTGCAATATGGGTATCCGTAGAAATTGTCTAAGCACGTATAAGCTTACAGAAGCTGAAACAGGTTGTATAATAGGAGCAGGCCAGTCCCATATGCAATACTTATTCCCAATTTGGAGTCGCTTTAAATCATCTACTAACTTCAAATTAATCCCTGTTTAATGGTCTAAACAAAGCTTTGCGTTTCATATGAATTAATTGCAAATGTTTGAAAATATTTTTCCATGGGAAAATAAATCTTTACAGCTAAATATTAACAATGTTGGAATACTAAAAAAAAAGAAGCTGTGCACAAATTTTCCCCTGATTTATAAAATCTTTGCTATTTTTTTAAAGAGCATTTTTAAAAGGCAAAATTTGGTTGACTTGAGAGTTTCATGTTAGACTGAGTAAACCTTGGGGGGGGGGAAAGGTAGTACAAAATATCAAAGCTTAGACATATTTTCTACTGATCCAGAACCTGCAAGTTTTATGAAGAATGTAAGATTTAGTCACAAAAGTCTAAAGAAATTACTTCCATAGTATATTTTTCTAAGATTTTCATTAAAGCTTAAATAAGTTTACAGTTTTGTTGTATATCATTAGGAAACATTTATTTTTTTCTTTCTGCATTATAAGATTCTGTTTCTTTTTCTCCATTATTATTTGTCTGCATTTTAAAACTAGCTTTTGTTCTTATTATAAAAGGCTACCATGTGATTAAATAATAGAGGTAATGACCTCTGTAATGAAATGTTGAATTTACTGTACAGTGGCAAGTAGGAATTCATCTGAGTTTTTCTGTATTGCTTTTAACTTTCTCCAAATTGGGGGTACTGGTGGATGAAAAGATGGCCATGAGCCAGCAATGTTCACTTGTAGCCCAGAAAGCCAACTGTACCCTGGGCTGCATTAAAAGCAGTGTGACCAACAGGTTGAGGGAGGGGATTATGCCCCTCTTCTCTCATGAGACCCCACCTGGAGTCCTGCATCCAGCTCTGGGGTCTCCAGTACAAGAAGGACATGGAGCTGTTGGAGCTAGTCCAGAGGAGGACCACAAAGTTGATCAGAGGGCTGGAGCACCTCTCCTACGAGGACAGGCTGAGAGAGCTGGGGTTGTTCAGCCTGGAGGAGAGAAGACTCCAGGGAGATCTTGTGGTGGTCTTTCAATTCTGAATGGGAGTCTATAAGAAAGATGGGGACAGACTTTTTATTAGGGTCTGTAGCAATAGGATAAGGGATAATGGTTATAAAATAAAAGAGGGTTGATGTAGACTAGATGTAAGGAAGAAATTTTTTACAGTGAGAGTTGTGAAACACTCAGAAGGTTGCCCAGAGAGGTGGTAGATGCCCCATCTGGAAACATTTAAGACCAGGTTGGACAGGGCTCTGAGAAACCTGCTCTCATTGAAGATGTCCCTGCTTATTGTGGGGAGGCTGGACTAGATGATCTTTAAAGGTCCCTTCCAACTCAAACTATTCGATGATTCTGTGAAATTTATTCAAAAATATTTTTCATTATGCAATTAAATTACAGAATGATTATTTTTTTTCTTTCTTGTCTACTATCCTTTTCCATAAACTTTAAAGCTAATAGAGGATAATTTGATGATTTTACTGAATGTATATGCATATATCAACACATATTTTTGTTTAGCTCTCTGGCTGGGGAGGCTTGTGGTAGGCTGAATAAAAAGGTAGTTCCTCATTAAAAATCTGAAGGTGTTGTGCAATGGAAGTACATCTTTCCGTAGATAAATGTATGCTTCTATGGTTAACTCAAATTTTACATGCTGAGGTAGTTCAGGTCCTACTCTCAGCGCTGACTGCTTGATCATAACAAAGCAACAAAAGCCCCTGGAGAAGTTCAGGTTGGTAGCAAACACTGGAGAGCTGGGGTGGGAGGGCACCAGTCCCTCTGCCCCCCTCCCCAGCTCTTGCTGCAGTTGTCCCCCTCACATTGCCTGCTTCTCTCCAGACTCATGGTACACAGGGTGACGGCCATGTTCTCCTTGTAACTCCTCAAGTGCAAGAACTTAATGAGGAACTTTTATTCAATATCATAGTGATGTAATTTTAGGATTTTGCTGAAATGTCTATATGTAGTTGTCATAGATATGCATAGCGAAAGTTGTGAGGTAGCTGGAGTTTCCTTTAACAAGGATCTACAAGACTTTAAAATGAGGGTTTGTTCTGAATTTGTAAATTTGTCCTTTTGAGTAGTTGTGCACTTTATCATGCGCTCTGTCTTCATGCGCACACAGCTGCCACCCAGCCACGCCCTGAATGACACCAAGGCACTAGATTCACTAGATTCACAAATTCATTGTGTTTTATTCACAATACGAGTCGTAGGAGAAAACGTAGTTGCAAGTCCACTGAATCTGTTGTTTCGATGTAATTTATCAATAAAATCAGCTTTCAAATGGACACTTAATGTGGAAAGGAAAATCTTTTATTCCAAAATGTCCAAAAGTTTCATTACAAAATATTTTCAACCTTCCGTACCTACGATGACACCTTGCCTGGTCTGTTTTTCTGCTTACATTGTTCTGAACAGCAATCTTATATCACGTTTGTGCCTTTCATGTTGTCTTTCATGATGCTGTAGCACTGTCTTGAAATATTCCCGCAAAATCATACTCTTTTTTTATTCTTATTTTGAACACTGTAGTGAGCAAGGGAAAATGAGAGACTGTCATACTAAAGTCAGGTATATTTCTGGCTGTGTTAAGTTACTTAAACATATAAAAATGTCTTAACACACATATGTAACGTAAAACATTCTGCGTTTATATAGGTGTTAGCCATCTCTTTCTTGATTTCTTATTTAGCCTATGAGTTTTCTGGGAAATGTATTGTGTCTGATGTGTTGATGGCTGTATCAAAAAACAATAAAAGAGGTCATAGTTGAGATGTCAATCCAGCTGCAGTTAGTAGTGAATGTTGCTTTGGAGCAGAGAATGTAGGAGAAAAGGAAATGGTCCAAAGAAAGAAGCTGCATTTGTACCTTTTCCATGGGATTTTTCAAACTTTTTCCATTTTAGACATCAGAAGAATGAGTGATTGTAAACTTTGTATTCAGTTCTTGGGCCCAGTGTATCACTGAAAGGTAGAAGGGTTTACAGTCAGCTCCAGCAACATTGTCACTGCTGATTTGCCTGGTGCTGGGTGAATTATAAAGCTTATGCTTTCATGTCAGTGCGTATCTTCTGAAAAATGCCTGCGGTTTATTGGGATGCTGTTGCAGAGCTGATCCTACCCGAGTAAGGTGCCAAGGGCTAATTCCCTAAGATATAGCGACTCTCAATGTCGTCCCCTGTATTGATTTAAATCTAACTTAATATACAGTTAATATAGTTCTTTGCATCCGACCAAAAAAAAAAAAGATTCTTAAAGTGTTTTAAAATCTCTGTCAGTTCATTGAGGATTTTAAATAGGTGACTTTGACTGAAGCTCATTATTTCAGAACAAATTAAGCAGGTCCTAACTTAGGCTTGCAGCATGCACTGGTACAGTGTACCTGAGAAAAGAGCTAGAAATCACGTTCACTGCAACCTGTAATTACTTGTTGGCAAGTTTGTAAAACTTATTCTCATGATTAATAGAAAAGAAGAAATTAATAGTGTTACATTTTACTATGGAAGATCTTCCATGCCTTATGTTAATTTATATTAACAGGTTGACTGCGTTGACAGACTGACACTAAGGAATGGAGCTTATGAATGATTGTGTCCTAGGTGTAAAAATGAATGATTCATTATGATTACTCAGTTTCAAACTATTCATTAATTAAGTAAATGAATTATTTAATTAATTAAAAGCTTCGATGTTGTCGCTTTCATGCTTATCTTAAAGTGAAGTGAAAAATGTTTTCAACAACAGCACAACAACTCAGCAGTGCCAAACTGCAGCCCAAGGGATGCCCAAGACAAGGTATTGCAGCGCTTGGGGAAGATAACAGAGTTGTACAGCCGAGAGCAGAGCTTTCTGCGGCATGGCGACAGGGACTCAGACTCAGTAACCCAAATGCCCTCTGCTCCTGTTCGTAACAGGCAGTCTGCCCAAGCACTTTCAAGATTTGTTTCAGTTTGCCTTTGTGCTCACTTTTTAGCATTTGCCTCATAGATTTTTCCACTGCTCTGCGACATCCGCAGGGTCTGCTGACCAGGGTCTCGAATTCTTTTGTGTAATCATTGACCTTTCCTACGTAATCGCTAGGTGACAGAACCTGAGGCAGCACAGCTTGAAAGAGAGCTTTTCAGCCTGATATCTGATTTTTAGGTAAGCTCTAGGCTCCACTCCTGTACCCCTTCATCTAAGGTTATTGCAGCACTGGTGTGACTGTGTGAAGGGTTTTGAACAGCTGGATGCTCAAGTGGGCTGAAAGACGTGTACTGGGTTGCTCAGCAGCTGGCATTTACCAGCTTGTGTGACTTGTAAAAGAAAACCCAAGAAGCAACGTTTTTGACACATAATTTGTCGGTGACATTTGTATTAAATGGATATAATGTCTGTCTTCAAAAGGACTGAGCCAGATCTTCAGGCTGTGTTACCCTAAATAATTTTTAAAAGTATACCGTCCCTTCTGAAGCATTTGCAGGCGTTGCATGGTTAATAAGAACCGGATGTTCTTACAGGTCACTGAGGAAAGAAACAGTAGGTGTTTCACAACAGTCGTCTTTTTTTTTGCCCCATGTGAAGATCAAGTTGAAGATTGGCTGTGATATACTGTATTGTTTAATTTTTCTGTCCACAGAAAAGAAGTTGCATTGTATATGAAGGTACCACCTCGTGTGTCTTTCTTGGGGAGAGGATGTGGAGTCTTAAATTTCTGGTCTCCTCTTTGCCCAAGCTAGTGCCTCTTTGATGAACTGCATTTCTCCTTTCTTCATGCTGTATCCATTCCTAGTGATTCCTTTTCCTTTAAATAGCAGCCAAAGTTGCCTAATTATTGTTATCATCCAATATCTTTATGCATCTGTCTTTTGGGGACTATTTGGATTATATGCCTAAAACCCAGTCAGGATTAATAAAGATTTAAAATACTGACAAATCCATTTTCTGATTACTCTTCTTTTTAATTGGGGAAAACTATGAAACCTAAGGACTACCGACCCATATGTCACTTTTTCTCTCTAGCCAACAGGTTTTGCATTAGCAGGGGTTCTATTAGCAATTTTTCGGTTATTTGTAATTGCTGAAGAAGCCTTTGGGACAACTGTACCAGGTAGCTACCAAAAATGTATAGGGTTGTGTAATGCATTAAATGTCATTAAATGCTTAAATTAGATCCTTAGTGCACGCATGTACAATCGTTACTACTGGTAATATGTATCAAGAGCTTTAGCTCTAAAAATTTAAGCTCAAGCTCTGTAGTAGCCACTGTCCTTAATTTGCTTAGATCATTTCTCAGTACGTACAGGGATTTGTTGGAGAGGGTCAATAATAAGTGAGATATTTGCTGAGGTTTCTTCCTCTCTTTAAAGATAGTTTTAAATTTTATTTCAATGGGTTCAGTGAGTCTGATTAGCTTTTGGCAATTTAAAGAAATGAAAGACCAAATCTTGAAATGTGAAGAAATGCCTGCGTTCTTCTGGGCCCTGTTTTCTGCTAACACTGCCCATGGAGTAGAACAGTTCTACAGGAGAGTGTTTATCACTTATACTAAAATACAGAATCAAGGAAATAACGCTTCAAAACTTTCAAGATAGGGAGCTGCCTGAAAACAGAAGTATCTTTAGAAAAAATAGTTTCCAGTTGCTGGGACTTATTTCTAAGTGGGGAAAAGTAAAAGAGAGAGAAAAGATGTTATATTTAACTACACTTTGAGGAGATAGGACTTCATCTTTTAAAAGTCTTGTGGAGGACCCCTATATGCTAAGCTACACAGAATTTAATCTACCTCTGAAAGATGAAAGGATGAGGTGAGCCTGCCAGAATTTAAGCCTCTGCTACCAGGGAGTCTAGGTTTATCTGCCTTAGTGATTAGATCTCTAAACTACTTTCTCTGGCTATAAATCTCTCTAAATCGTTGCTTTAAATAATTGTAAACAAATTGACTGGATCTGCATGAGGTAGTGAGGAGTCTCATTTATTTCAGTGCAGGAATCAAGAAGATTGTGTATTTGAGGAAAAACACAAACTGTCCTTGGTTGGTTTCTTCTTGCTCAGTCCTTTTTGATTTAGGATACTTGTGGCATAAACATATGACTTTCATTTTCCACTTCAGTATCTGGTGTAAAGATCCCAAAATGTAGGGATATATATTTCTTACATATCAGATTTAGAAAGCTCCCTGCAGATTAGCTAAAGGGATTCCTTTCCTTATCTCTGTGTTTATGTATGTATGCATTTGTTTGTTCTATTTGTTACATTTGCCTTCATGACTACAAGTTTAAAACCAGTGGAATTCCATCGTTCCACTTTTCTGAGGCTTAAATAAGCGTATGATGATGGAAATTCAGGAAAACGGGTAACTGCTCTTGGTCACTTATTAACTTAATAGTTTAAAAGGCTGGACTTTGTATTCAGAGTTTTATATATAAAAGCAGTATGCCTTTTTAAAAACATAATAGCATTGTATACAATTAATATGAAAACATTTTTTAAATTTATAATGAAATGTAATAGTACATATTTTCATTTTAGTGACAGTCTATACATTCTCTGTCATTACAAACTGACTTTTTAAGTTTAACATGATCAGATATATCAAACATTTTTGCATTTTTTTAGGTTTTTTTTTTTCTAATTTACTTTCAATTTTTCATATAGCACGATATAAATAACCTAAATAGTAACTTTGTGTGTCTAGGAATGAAATGTTTCTGTGAGCTGGTTACATCAATTTCCAGAAGGATGTCAAAGATTTTCCCATATAAAAGCAGATAGAATAAGTGAGAGCTCAATGTTTTGGTTTCAGTGCTGCTTCCTTTCCTTTTCTTTTCAGTGGTCCTGACTATTAGTGAGCTATACACAGAAATTTTTATGTTTTCAACCTTTATGTGATTGCTGTCATGGATGGAAAGCACGTGCCAAATACTAGCCAGAACTTTACTTTTCATTAATTAAATATAAAAATGCATATAAAAAAAATAGAGGAAAGTAAAATTAATATATTGGTTTTATAAGACAAATGTAATAGCATTATCTTTGTGAAAATTGTGTGAAGGATTAATTAGGTTGTGGGCTTCTGGAAGTTTCTAAAAGAGGTTAACCTTTCAACAAGAGTTTAGATTATTATTTTAGAATAAAATAACCTCTTTCTGTGAGTTTCCTGACCGAGAATACCAAACTGACTAGATGTTGGTAATGGCTGTAAACTCAGTTGTGAGCATTGGGTCAGAGAGGGGAAGCACGTGATTTCTGAGTATTGTGCCAGTGGCAGGGAACCCAGGATTTTTCTGCCCCATTTACAGGGAGCTGAGTAGCAGCAGCAGCAGCAGTATTGTACGGGGAAAAACTGTGCATTCCTTCATTTCTCACCTTCGTGCAGATGTATGAAAAGCAGGGTGGTTGGGATAGTCCACCTTATCTATTTTTCATCAGAAAACTACAAGCGCAATCAGTCATTCATACTGGCCATGCCCAGCAAGGCTGTGTTCTGTCTGTGGCCCTCTCCAGCCCTGCTTCCAGAGACAGGGGATGCAGGCATCCATACTGTCAGCCTTTACATGGCAAAACTTGTGGAGCTTACTCTCTACTCAGGACTGTCTCTCTGAAACAGAACATTTTAGTGCAGATGATCAAGCATTTTTACAACACTTGAGGCAAAAAACAACTGTAAGTCAAGTGGTAATATAAATGAGTCCTGCTCCACGTGCAAACACATCTCTTGGAAAAACACGGGCATCTGGCTGACAGTGACTGAATGGGCTTCTACGTGTGGTTCACAGATATCGTAGACCACAGAAGTAGAACGTTTATTTGATGCTGTTCATCTCAGCATAGTACAGTTGATTTTTATCTGCAACTTCTGATAACGACTGGATAGGAAGCATGGATAAACTGGGCGACTGCGGGCCCAGATCAGATCTCAGTAGGCAAGGACTTGGGAGCGCAGCTGCCTGAAAGCAAGCGTGGCTCCCTCTTATCCACAGGTGCAGATGCCTGTATCAAGGTATCCGTTGCTATCCTTAGCCCTCCACAGACGTATATGACAAGTGGACAGCATTGGATATGGTCTGAGCTTCTGAAGGAGTTTAATTACTGTAGATCAGTATCGCAAGGAAGAAATTCTGCAAAATCAACACGACGGACCTGTGACCTGTTTGACCTGTTCAGAGCATGACTTCTTGGAGTGGGTTGTGTTAGAGCAAGCTGGCAGGTAGTAGAAGGGATAAGGTTGCTCTAGCACAAAAATCACATGACGTGGAAGTACAGCTGTCTAATGTCTAATGATTTCATTCCATTTTAATAGTTGAAAAGTAAATTCTGGTGTAATATTTTTTGAAAGTCACTAGAAAAAAATCTTTAGTAACAGTACCATGCTTAGAGTCCTAACTGATCTCTAGTCAAGATCGGTCATTCTAAATATATGATTTACTTATTTTTTAAATAAAGTATTTCCTGTTACAAGGACTGAAACAGGAAAACTGTAGAACATACATTGAAACTCTTAATCAGGGGTTGTTTAGGAACTTTTCTAAATTTGGATCATAATACAGACTCTTATCTAGTAAGTAATATGGTGTGCAAACACAAAGCGCTTCTTGTTTTATAGTGGAGACATTGGTTACTTGCTAGATGCTGTTCTCCATCAGTTTTAATGCTGTCCTTCCCTTAGCAATATTGTAATATTTTTTTGATATGAATTGATCACTTACCACATATGCAAAGAAACACGTTCAGTATTGTGTTCTGTTGTGGAAAGGGTTTCCTGAAGCATACACACTGCTAAAGAAGGATCAAAAGTGTTGGGGCAAGGTTGTTGTTGTTTCTGTGGGAATTCATTCCTTGTGTTCTGGCTGATTTCTAGGAAAAAAAAAATCACCACTTCCCATGTGTTCAGTATCCCCATAGAAATTTCTATTATGCCAAAGAGGTAAAGTCATATGTTTGTAAAAAGACCAAGTCCCTAGAGGACAACTTGAAATATTACTCCCAGACGGATCAGCCTGAACAATGCATTGCCAAAACGTAATCCTGTTCAGCGACCTGCCCATGAAGCGATACGGCCATTAGCGTTTATGACATTTTTGTTGTGCAGCTGAAAATGTCATGCAGTGTTCTTTTCTGTTCACTATTGCATGCCATGTAACACTGAAGTCCTCGCTTTTGTTCTGCATGAAGTTTCCTCTATAAATTGCTTTCCTTCTAAAAGCAAAGCTTCTGCCATCCTGTCTGTCCCTTCTTAGCCCGCACAGGGACTAGTTAAGGGAATTTGTCACAGTGGAAGCAGTGGAAGAGTTTCAGGAAGCTGGTGAGCAAATAGATGGTTAACTCTCAGTGAGCTCAGTTGCTGCTCACTCCTGAGCGTGCAGAAGGGAGATACTTTGAAGGAGAAAATTGCTTGTTTCTCACACATTGAGAGCCATCAGATACCTCCTCCCTACTCAAGATATCTTATGTGTCTAGGAAAAGTCTCTGATACACTACAGGTGCTGCTGCCATTCACTCAGCCATTAGGACGCCTTCTTCCACTAGGTTTTAACTTTTGATGAGGTGCAGAAGAAATATAATATTCCTAAATATAAAGGATTAACAAAGGGACAGTTTACATTTTTATTAGTTCTATTTCTTGCTGTTTCTGTCAGAGCAAGGTCACCCTTTTAAATAAACAAAATACTAACTCTGGCTTCCTATCCTTTGAAAACTAAACAGTATCTAAAAAGCACCTTCCTAAAAGTATCATCAACATGGTATCATAGTTTTTGTATACTGTGAATCTGCACAACAAACTTATTCAGTCTGCAGGCCAAAAGACTATTGCTATCTATTAGTCCATTAACTTTGAGGATTCAGTTAGGCAAAATAAGCTCCTTCCATCTTCCACGCTTTCATCTTCTGTGCCTTATCACCTGTAGTTGAGGCTCTTTGAACTTACTGTCAATCCATTATTATTCATTGCCTACTTAGGAGTCTTCAGTTATATCTATGCTTTTCACAGGTGCTACCAAAGAAAATATAGCGTGTTTCGGAGCTAGCTGAGGCTACGTACCTTCAAGTGCTAGGAATCTTTAATGAAAGTTCAGAACCTGATTCGGCCTAAATATGTATGCAGATTTATATTAAATAAAGATGGAAATAAATCTGAATTATTTTAATTCCATGTAGGCAGTGTAGCAATGAGTAGAACTAGCGAGTGGATGGCAGTGTTGACTGTAGAAAAAATAGGATTCTTGTTTCGACGAAATTTTCTTGGGGAAGTGGGAGCACAGATTCAGAAAGCACCAACAAGAGTAAGAAAAAGTTGGCCCACCTCAGAAAAACCCAATTGCTTAAGGCACTCATACTAGGGTGTTTTGGTCTGGATAAGACAAGGCTTCAAGGAGACCTTTATTGTGACCTTTCAATACTTAAAGAGAGTTTATAGGAAAGATGAAGAGAGACTTTTTACCAGGGCCTATCGAAAGAGGACAAGAGGTACTGCTTTTAAATAAAAAGAGGATAGATTTAGGTTAGATATAAGGAAGAAATTTTTCAGACTGGATAGAGCTTTGAGCAATCTGGTCTAGTGAACGATATCCCTGCACATGAAAGGAAGGTTGAACTATATGGACTGTAAAGGTCCCTTCTAACTCAAACCATTCCCTGAGTCTGTTATTCATCCTAGGATTCTACATAGGACACAATCTTTATTTTAAGCCAGTCAAGTGGAGGATTTGAATTGATATCTCTGTGTTCTCATGTGAAAGCTCCAGATCTTGTGTTAGTAGATAATCTGGTAAATATAAGTCTGTGTATCCTATGTATATTTTTAAAAAAATAAATTGCACTTCTCTCCTAATGAAGAACAGAAAAATGTAACCATGATCTCTTAAATGTTTTTGAGTATGTGAGGATATTTTTCAGTAAGATCTACTTGGATATGCCTTTTTTTTTTTCAAATGTGATCTCAGAACAGGAAAGAACATTTCACTTTCTTTTCTCAGTTTTCTGATTTAAGGAGTGGACACAATAATGTCTTTTTATGAACTCTCAGAGAACTCTAGAGCCTGTTGAGTCATATACTACTACATTTGCTTGTATTACCCTAATTCTAGTTAAGAAATTTGTCCTTATATCTGTATAATGATTTTTACCTGCATCCTGTTTTATCTTTTGAGACAACCGCTATAATCACCAGTCTGCTTTACCCTCAATCTAAATTAATTTCATAGATCCTTTGTGAAGGCTTAATATACAGCTGTATTCCCCGGTCCTTGTATTTCTGTGTGAGCCATTTTCAGACTTCCCTCGCAGACCAAGGATGATGCACTTAACATAATGTGTCAAACCCTCCTAAACGTGCCATGGTTTCAAGACCAAGCCCTTCAGTTTCTCCAGAATTTTTCAGAGATGGGCTCAAGATAAAATTTTAAATCGTATTGTTATGCCCATTTAAAGCACAGCTCTTCCTGTTACGCTAGGGAAAAACATTGGCTGCATCTCAAAGTCGAAAACATATGTTAGCATTTCTTAGCTTTTCTGTTCCTGTTCGTACTTTTCTCTTTCACCATTTTAATGTAGGTATGCTTAATAGATTAATTTGTGGGACACCTTATCTGTGGACTTCTGTCAGGAATCTTATATTCTGCTGCAGCCCATGTTTTCAGCCTTATTTTCCTCTTTTCAGTTCTGCCAGCCACAGAGATGACTGGGAAATATAGTTAACACAATCATCGCTGTCTTATTCCCAAGTCACCAGCCTGCTTTGTTTTTTTAACCTTATATACAGTAACCTGTCTGAACTTGAGTACTCGGTGTGAGAAAGGGAACAAAAAAAGTAAAAATGTGGGTTTTTTTTTTTAAAAAAAAAGATGAACAAGAGGAAATTTTGCTTTAATTTTTTTTTTCTTTGGTAGCGATAGCTGTGTTTTGTAAAATACTGTTTTCTTAATGTCCTAATCCCTGGACTGTCAAGAAGTTTGCCTCTGACTCTTTGTCTTTAAGCCTTTTTTTTTTTTATAGTATAAATAGAGCTATTTGAAAGTTGTCAGATTCTATTTTTCTATGCTAGCAGAGATATTCCAGGAAGAAGAGGACAGTTCCCAAAAGAGCATCTCTGTATTTAACCAGAGTAGAGGCTACTTACACCACTGATTAGATTAGCTTATCACACATACTTTTCTTTCCAGATTAATTTCCTGCATGATTTTCATCTGGTTTAGATAACAGTTAAGTGATGTTTGTAGACCTTCTAATCCATAACTATGAGGTTTTTTCCTAAGTAATACATTATGCCAGCACCTAATCAAAGTAGCTGAGCCAAGGACTGGTCCAATGACAGGCTGACTTCGGAGGAGTAGGGAAGAAAGTGGGGAACTGTTGTGATTTTCCCCATGCTTAGCATGAAAGAGTCGAAGATCTGATACTCTGGGCAGCATAACTTCTTCCATATTTTTCACAAATTAAGAAAACTCAGTCATAAATTCTAGGCTTGATACCCTTTTTTGCTCTAGACCAAGCCAGACCCCCCAGAGAGAGTCGGATCCGTCCTCATGCCTGATTCCCTCTATATCTGCCCATCCATTTTTGTCCCTGCTTAGCAATGTGCATTTCTGTTTCTTCTTGGTCCACATGAACGTGATTGGCTTGGGTTCTCCTTGCTGTCACTGGCCTCTTCAGGAATTAGCTGTTTTAATGTCTTTGAGGGTTTGCACTGAAATATGTGAAGCGAAGAAAACTATAGTGGGAACCAGGTCTTCATGTGGTGGGGCAACCGGAACAGTTAGGATAAATATCGAAGTCTAAATAAGTCCATGATTTAAAATGGCAGTGATCTACGTTATCAGGGAAAAAATAATCCAGTTCTCTTTCATATCCATTTGATTTCTTGGATTATTTCTTTTTTTTTTTTGCTGCCAGTCGTTATTTAATGTTGTTTGTCCTTACACCTGTATGCCACTGCTTTTGTTGTAATATACCTGATGAATGGCATTTGCAAATTTACAATAATAGCCATTAATGGGAAAGAATGGAAAGAAATACTATGAAACAGCATAGTCATCTGTAGGTAGCAGGAGTCGATGTATTGTATGTGCCAAATTCCAAGACAAAGCTCCGTTTCCAAGGCTTCTGGGTGGGATTTCAGATGAAAGCATAACTGCTTTGGATATGCCCATTGTGACATTTTGGGAGTAATTGCGTCTTATATGTGAAACTAAAAAGATATCTTAAGATCTGGACTGTACAAAACCACAGAGGAAACTAAATGGCACCTTGCTGCAAACTGAAATAGCTACGGTTTACAGATATCCAGTATTTTTCATCAAAGTAAAAAATATCCGACTGAATGCTTAGTAGTCTAATACAGCACAGGATGTTTTGTGTTCCTGCCAAATAGTTCTGTCATGCAGATGACTCCTCAGTTTCCTGCAATAAAGTTGTATTGCTGTTGAATTTCCTGCTTGACTAACCTGACCTCTTTCTGTGACAAAGATGAGGGGAAAGGCTGTGAATGTTGTCTAGTAGGACAATAAGGAGCAGCATCTGATGGTACTGCAGATGACTGCAGAACTACAAAGTCCCTACAGCCAGTTTACATTTCCAGGGAGTTATTGGGACCTCTGGTCCTTAGTTTTGTTTTTAGCCTTGTTTCCTAGTAGAGTTCCTTGAATCAATAAGTCCCTGCAGTGTTCTTTGTGTGCAGCTCTTTGGAGGAATGAAAGCTGTCCAGGAGAGCAATCGTGAGAGCCTTGGTGGGAGCACTGAGAACAACAGTGGCCTCCCCAGAGCTGCTGTTCTCTCAGTGAATAGTACTGTTATTTTTAATAATTACAGTTAGCATCATTCCTGTATAGGTGAGAACATCCTTAGATCTCATCTTTGTTTTGAGATTAATTGGTTCCATTTTGCTAAGCTTCTTGGTTGATATAATTGATATTTAAGGTAAGGAGAACTAGAGCTTTGATAAAAAAATTGTATATAGTTCGATTCAAAGAGCAATTTAAAATTTTTTAATTACTAGTTTTTCCTTCTTAGCTTTCAATTTGCAAGGTAAAAAGAACATGGTAGCATCAGGAAAAGTCCTGTAAAATGTATGTTCATCTGTTTTCAAAATAGGCTGTGGAGTTTTTATCTGCCAGACTATGATAAACTGATTGCTATATATACAGTGTAATCACTTGAGATAATGTGCCTCATATAAACATCTCATGGCTGACTTAGAATTGCCGGATCTGTGATAATTTCTAATTATCAGTACAGTTCAAGGTAGCAGCCTATGTATCTACCCAACTGCTCAGACAGGCTGTGCAGTCGGTGTGTTAACTAACCTTGGGCACTGTGTTGCTGCAGCCATCATTAACCTTCAGTAGCATCAAACTAAAGCCTTTTTGCCCATGAAACTGTTAAAACTTCTAGAGTTTTAGTTGAACAGGGAATGCAAAATGGACTGTCAGCATTGGCTTTTTCATTGAGTTTGTGGGGGTGTGCACACACCATTTCACCAATGGATTTTTGGCCAAATGGAATCAAACAGCTATTGTTCAGCTTAGACACTAGAACTGAAAACAATAATAAAATACTTTTGTGTATCCAGGTTAATCTCAAACTTTATAGCTACACTTAGAGGTAGATGCAAGATGAATAAACATCCTTTAAGAGTCTTTAGTGTGGTAATACGCTGAATTGCTTTTAATTTAAAGCAGCATGTTCTGCAAACCATACTGACAATGGTCATATTGGATTTTAAATTACGCTGATTACTCTGCAGTGCCTCAATCCATGGAAGTAAATTTGCAGGCTTCTCTTAGGCTTTCTTTGGCTCTGAAAAGCCAAGTCCAGGGAATATATAGCAAGACTTGATGTTTATCTTTCATATAATACATCTAAAATGTCAAAGCTATTCTGAGCACAGCCAGAGTACATTTTTAATTAGGGTCTGCAGCCTCAAACTATAAAAGGTGAACTATGTTGTCATCTCTGTCCAGAGAGCACAACTGAGTTGTTTCAGCAGGAAGCCCAGGCTGAGTAGAAGATAGCTCTTCTGGAGTTCTCAAGCTTCAGAGGCTTGATTTTGCCATCTAATCAACTAAGCAGCAATGACAGAAACACTGCGCCCACTATCACAATTCAGAGTTGCACTGCAGCAGGCAGTTGCTCTGTGATCTTATGGACCTCCAGAGACATTTATTTTCCTGGTTTTTGGTCTGTATGCACATGCTGATTACTTGTCTATCTAGTTAATGAAGACTACAGTTTGGTGCGTGGTTCGTTGTGCGCTAGTTGCAGCCTTACATCTTCGCTACTCCTGCTTAGTCCCTTCTGGAAGAAGCTATCCCTTCATGATATATACAGCTCTTTACGTACAGTCACATGGGGAAATAGATTCTCTGTGAGTTCCCTTCATAATCCTATGCCATGATATGGTTAAGCAGAATTTAATAATAAAATATGTGCTGAACTCTGCTTCAGCATAAGGGGGAATTCCTGCATGGCCCTTTTCAAATTAGAAGAGCATCTTTGTTTTATTTATTTGGCCTTTTGTGTTTATTTGTTGAGATTTTGGGGTATTTTTTAAGCATTCTCAAAGACGCGTAATTCTTCTAGATCCATGATTTGCGTATGTGTCATCAAGACAGCCTATTTATCTTCTGCCTCTGTTGATACAACAGCTGTTAATAGCAAATAACCTCTCACTTTATAAATTCAATTTTTGAGGAACATATTTACCCCTTTCTCTCTCATTAAATGGGAATATAACACTTGTATATTTCTCCCTGAGTGCAAATAAGGGAAAACTGTGGTCTTAAAACAAAATTGATACGTAAAACAATCTTCTCTCTACTGATCTTTCCTGCTCTCCCATCTCAAATTGCAAATTAAAAATTCAATAACCCAGATGTATTTACATAACATTACAACATTTTTAAACTTAAGGAAACAAAAACTAAACCACTGTTTTGCTGGACTTTGATGAAGGATAAAGTTGGCCTAAACATTGCTTTTGGGTCAGGGTTTTTTTTTGGTTGTTTATCTGATTGTTTGTTAGGACTTATTAAGTGATGATATTATATAAACACATCTAAGTTATTGCATTATTTTATTTGTAACTAGAGAGCAGCTGGAATCAGGAGGCAGAAAGCATCTCTGGGATGGGAAATGCTACTGTGAGAGAACTGGAGTGTCACTAGCATGTGTCAGCAAGGCACTGCGCATAAGCATGATGTTCAAATCATGCTCCTGCAGGGTGGGGCTGGTAGATCACCACGATGCCGTATTCACACTTGCACAAGAATCTGGCATGTTTCAGTCCCTTCGATGCCATTCGGAATAACCTGCTCTGGATTAAAACCATGGAAATATAAAAAAGAAAAGTAGACTTTATAAAACTGTGTGATTAACCTGCAGAAGTCAGCATCAGAAACTGCTTCAAGATACGAAGTAAGGTTCTCTTTTCCTGGATTTTGCATGTTACAGACAACATGTTGAAACTACTGTATAGGCTGTTCTGTGAGCTATCTACAGTAGGTCTTCCTTGGTTCTAATAATAACCACTTTTTTCTAAATCACTGCAGGGCTTACAATTGGTATGACCTCTTGCCACCCTTGCTTTTGTTTATGGTCATTAATTTTATATTATTACCACCTTTTTTTTTGGCATAAAAAAAAACACAGAAGGTGAGAAAATAACATTATAATCAACAATCACAAATTTCCCGGTTTTTACATTCATTCATCTTACCTAGTATGGAAAATTCATTTCTCCTGCCTAGAAAATTCAGGACACTATTAAAGTGAGTATATGCAATAAAGATACTAATCTATGGTAGATTTATCAAGTAATACTCGAGGTTATAATGAAAGCTTAGTTCACTGAAACTGAGCAGGTATTGCTTTATATGGACAGAAAGTCAGTCAAAACAACTCATTAAATTGTATGTTGTCTATAATAAGAAAGGTTTAAAGTTCTCTAATCTCAGGTTTTATCAAATTATATTCAATGTATTCCAGATGCTACAATTAATCTTCCAAAAACATATGGAAGAGTCCTGCCTTCACCTATTCCATCTGTTGGTGTCCTTTCAGTTACAGCTGAACTGCTTTGAGTTTATGTATATATTTTCACTTACATGTTTTTTGAAGATAACTTATTTATGGATTATTCATAGTTTATTCTATGTTTTGATCAGTCACTGGGGGGGAAACTGTAGTTATTGGGACCAAATTATTGTCAGACCAACTATTTTATAATCATTGAATGGTTTTAAAGGCCATAAGGTACAAATCATGTTGCATTTTTTAGTATTGCACCAAATACAATATATCCAATGTACGTATATAAAATATTTCTTACCTCAAAATTATTAGAATTAAATGAAATAGTTTTGACTTGTAATCCACACTCTATTCATAATCTCTTGGCAAGGGTATGAGCCCTAGACATATCAAGACTTAACCGGCTCTTCACGGCAGAACACAGACTATTGCAAAACTAGATTTTTGGGTGATATACTTTCTTATGAGAGCTTGAACTGTGAACCTAGCACCTTTTACAGTATGTAGGAAATGGTACTTAAAAAGCCATCACACTGCTTAGGAATCTGCATAAAAAACCCACCAGGAAATGCTGAGGAGAGAGATGGGATCTGTGACCTACCTTTTATGCAGAATAAGGGGAAAAATCGTCTTGCACTGGTGAATTTTCTGCTGTATTTTCAGTCAGTAGCCCTTGGCACACTCTGCAGTTGGAGGAAAAAAAATATCTATTGCTTATCGGTTAAAGCATTCGCCAAGGTTTGAACCAGCAGAGCCCTCCTTGCCTAAAGCACCAAAGCTCAGTGGTGCCTGCATAGCTAGTGCATTGTGGGACTCCCCTCCCCTCTGAACAGCTTGAATATTTTCATGTAAATGCCAAGATTTGCAGTTTTTGTCATCTCTGTTTCATTTTGCAACCAGTTTGGTGACTTTGCTGAAATCCTGACCCCTGGGCAGGGTGTCAGGAAAAGGCAAGGGAAAGGGCTGTGTGCTACTCCCTCACGTTTTGGCAGTTTGGTTGGGGCGGTATGGTTTTGTGTGGGTTTTGAGGGAGGTTGTGGGTTTGGGGTTTTTTTCCCCTTTTAGGGCATCCCTTTGAATTAAGTAGCTCATAATCAAAGAAAGTTATTGAATTCTGTGTAGTGTCCCTATAACTCAGTGTTATGAAGAAAACCTTCAGTCAAGCGTGGTTGTAATGACTGTAAACTGATGCCAAAATACTAATGGGTTTAAAGGATTTCATCCTCTCAGATCTTCAGGAGAGTAATTTAAAGTTTTTATTTTTCCTTGTTGTTTTTTTTTTCTTTTGGAAAGCTTTTCATTTTCAAATATCAGTGTGTTTCCTACTTTTGATACGTTTGAAGGGGTTTTATGCTTTGTTAGTTCTCACTTTTTTCAAATGACTTGATTATTCCTTCATATGGGGAAGGAAGAGGAGTGGGAGTGATGGTAACATAACAACTGAGAGAAGAGAGAGCAAGGGCTGAAAGATGTAGACTGGAATCCTTACAGTTAAGGCATCACAATAATTGAGGTTGAATTGTTTCAATTAGTATGTCTGTACCTAACTTGGAATCTCAGTAAATGGGATGGAAGTTTTGTTTAAGGAATGGTCAATATTTCACTTATTTGACTTTCCCAAAAAGTCTTTTGTTTCTGCAGAGTTTTAAGATTGATGATACCTTTGCCTGTTGAATCTCCAAGGATAGTTGCAGCAGTGATTGTGTCTCCCTGCCAAGTGCCTGTGGCAGAAGGGCTTTAGCTCATGCCTGAGGGAAATTTCTTTGCAGCCTGGCACTTGATGTTATCAGTCATTGACACTCACAGCTTGGTGAGAAATGCATCTTTTTTCTGAGAGGCTTAGGTTTGCTCCCAGTTGAAAGAACTTTGTCTGCACACTATTTATTGTTGTTACCTTCTTCTTGAAAAATAATGTGCTTCCCACCTCACAGGTTAGTTTGAGACCACTCTCTATATGTTTCGCCAAAAATTCTACTGTCTGTAGAAAATCAAAGGCTCCTTCTTAATTGCTGTAGGTAGCTTGTATATGTTGTGAGGGCATCCCTCCTGCAGAGCTTCTCTGCACCTGCAGTTGTCTTCAACGGAGCAATTTCAGCAGGGGAGCAGAGGCAGGACCTCTTTCCCTGTCCCTGGGCCAGCCCTGTACTGCAGTCCCTGCAAAGAGACCCTTTAGTGAGGCATTGGAACAGGCTCCCCAGAGAGGTGGTTGAGTCATCATCCCTGGAGATCTTCAAAAAACGCATAGATGCGGCGCTCCAGGACATGGTCTAGTAGGCACGGTGGTGTTAGGTTGACGGTTGGACTTGATGATCTCAGAGGTCCTTTCCAACCTTAGTGATTCTATAATTCTATGATTCTATGATTCTTGGTCCTTTCATGCAGGAGAAGTGGAACATGCAGGGAGTGGAACATCTCCCTTATGAGGAAAGGCTGAGGGAGCTGGGTCTCTTTAGCTTGTCGTATTTCTGAAGGTAGAGGTATCCTTCCCTTGCCTAGGACATATCACAGAGCACAGCAATAAACTAGCGTGTCACCATTTCTTCTTTATGCTCCAGAAAGAATGAGGCATCCTTTGTTCCCGATAAATCCTGAGTGCTGGGGTTGAATGAAGGAATGAAGCTCTGGGCTGAGCACGGCTCTGGTCTGCCTCTGAGGACCATTAGTATTATCAATACACAGGTTACAGAGACAAATATCAGTTTACATGTGAATATAGAGTAAATGTGGTGGTACCTACATTGCATGTGACTGTGCCACTCGATTCAAAGTATTCCTTTGTTTCTGGGAACGCGTGTGATTCTTCAGTCTCTTGGGTTTCCTTTGGAGCCTGACTTGTATATACAAAGTCTGTGGGAAAAATTAAATTGTCTTCATTTTCTATTTAAAAGAAGACTTAGTGCCAAATCAGAATTTCATCACCATTTTTGTATTGGTTGATAAGAATCTGCAGAACCACTTCTTGTTATAAGATTACTAATGCAAAATCGTAAAAATTCCACAGCGGAGACTGAATATGGGCCAGATTTCTCAGCAGAGACCATGGGGAGGATATTTCTTCTTCATTTTGTCTCTACACCAAGTGATGCAGATCATCTTTTTACCACAGAAAACTCGACATTATGTGCTGTTGACTTGTTGTCACAAGAAGTGTGTGTGTATAGGCAAGTATGATTCATTAGTACTGACCCTACTGCTTTGTGTCATTGGCTGGCAAGGTTTCCAGAGGTGTACACCAGTTTAGTCTTCAATGTATAATGAAGGCAATAGTACCCACATTCGATGCATGTGGCTGAGAATTGAGATAATTGCTTATGCTGGTTGGATTTGGAGTTGTATTCAGGTTGACAGAAAGAAGTTCAATCTTTCATGACCTTCCGGCTGTTCCTGAAAGAGCCTCCTTAATGAAACACTTTACTGTGGTATTTGCTGTGTTGTGAATTTATTCCTTATACTTAGCAGAGAGATTACTTCTTAAATAAAGGTAAATGTATCTATTTACCCTTAACCACTGATCTTAGCAATGCTACAAGTAGTAATAAAGAGCAACCATAGAACCACTTGTGCCTCTACATCAATGCCAGGATAATCTTTATTTTACTGCTGCACCTTAGCACTTATCACAAGGATTCAACTCCTCTCAATTTACACAAGCATGACAAATGATGTGGCTGTATCACAATGTATGCTATTTATCTGCTAAACTTTATTTCTCAGGAGACAATGAGAAAATGTTTATTTTCGTTCGTGTTATATTTCCGTAAGTGTTGGCACTCAAATCCTATGGTTGTATATCCAAAAGCTTTAATTTAATTTTGTGAAATACTGGTCAACATAACGACTGTTTGTAAAACTTTATTTCTCTGGCTACTTTTTCCTGACTTAAAGGTAATGCAGTTAATATCTGAAAAATAACCATTGTCTCACTGTTGCTGATTGCTGCAACAGGATATGAAAGTAAGATTAGCCTTCTTTTTTTGTAGGGCAGTATTAATGGATCCTAAAATGCAAACCTTTTCCAAATTAAATAGCTGAAGCAAAATGCTGCAGCTCAAAAAGGGAAACTGTCCAAAAGGCCAAAGCAAGCATGGCTACATCCAGGAGCAAAGCCTGACGGCTTTGCAGGAGGGTGCAGAAGACAGGACTAGCTGCTTTGGTTGATAATGTACAGACTTCTGACAAAATAAAACTTGAGGTTCTGCTGGCTCCATCTACCCTTGATCCAGAGGTTTTTCTGACTCTCCAGGAGATACAAGCGGGCGTGGATGGACTTTCCTATGGGATGTCATTATTTCAACTCTTCAGAGAAATCTCAGTGTTTATTCATTAGAGATTGCTGTGTTTTTTGCTAATCCATAGGCTAAATTGATGGAAATGTTTCTTAGGGTCCTTTTTTCATGGACTGTGTTTTCGTTATTTTAGCAAATTTAAGAGGCGGGAAAATGGCACACAGATTTTCTTTTTATATTGAGTACTTAAAGTCCATTTCGGAGATTTCTGTCATGCGAGAAAGTTTGGGAAGTTCTGCCAATCCTTTGGTAAGGATTTGGATTACATTTTCATAAGCATTGTAGTTTTACAGAATTGTTCAAAGGACAACTCTGGATATTTTAAATTTTATAATATTCATTTAAATGACTCACTACCAATAAAAATACATTTCCTGTACTGGTAAAGACAACAAGTTCATGGCTTGTTCCTCAGTTGCCCTTTTGGTACTGTAATATTTGCCATTTCTGTAGCTCATAGCTATCTGTACGCAATCTCTAGATTAGATCTGAAGTAAGCTGATTTTTATCAAGCCCCTGGGTAATTCTGGCCCCTTCATCTGACGATTTTAGTACTGTGCCATGGCAGCTGACCTACGTAAGTCAGGGATTCCTCTGCCACCCGCATACCGAAAAATGTCTTGGAGCATTCTTTCAGCACGTACCTGTTAAAGGTAAGAGAGGGAAACGCTTGCTTTCTGTGTATTAAAAATGTAATAACTGTTTTGTGGAGTTAGGGGATAAGCTCTGTTTTCATTCTGGGTTTGTCAAGGCTTTGAAGGAAGCAGCTGTGTGGGCCTGTCATGGCATCACATTGTTTTTGTGTAGAAAACATGCTACTGTTCTTCAGTCCAGAAGGAAATCTGTGACAGGTTCTTCCTGAAATCTGTTAGACTACTGTGAATGTAGTATTTTCGTGGGGCAAAACTCTGAGTTCCCTGTACGAAGGGGTTTTGTCTGTACAAAATGCTTAGCAGCAGCAGTGCTCAGTATGTTCTTGGTGCTTTTATTTCAGCTCAAAGACCAGTATTTTCTTTCAGTGTGAGTGCAGAAACAAAGCAGTATGTTTTTCTTTATCATGTTGCATGAGGAGTAGATAATCCTCAGTTCAAGCAGATAAGCTTGAAAGGGATTTCAGCTGATTGTCTTTAGCAAAAAAAAATCTTTTATCCACCTGCTTTTTTTTTGGTTGTTGGGGTTTTTTAATAAACAGTTTGTATTATCAGTACAACAGGACAGCATGACAGACATTCTGGCTAGCTGACCTATCAGTTTGGTTTAGGGTACTGCAAGAAAATTAATAAATTCTCGTCAAGGCAAAGATGTGATTGTGAATCATTCTAATCCTGTGAAAAAAAGTCCTCTGTAGGAACCATCATTTCGTAAGCAAAACCAGATTGTAGAAAACCGTTCTGACACAGACGTATGCTCTTAAATAGGCACTGCATCATCCAGGAAATTCACAACGGCAATCCTTTCTGATCAGACACTAAGGTAGTCGGTCAATAACTGACTTTTGCATTAGAGATCTCCTTATCATATGGCTTGCCAAAGATTTAAGTCAAGAATTCGTTTCAAAACTTAGCATACAGTTTGCATAAATGATTGTGGTTCTTATGATGCTCCTCTCTCAAGAAAAAAGGCACTAGTTTCTGCAAGTCTGAGAACGCTTCATTTTACAGAGTGTAGTTTTGCGTAAGCTCTGTAGCCTGACAAATGCAGAGCATATTGTGAATACTCGTATCTCATTCTGAGGTCATTAGAGCCTTTAGCTCTTGATCTTTTCTGAGTGTAGTGTTCTGAAAGAGTAAGATGGAGAATAAAATGTTTTTTTTTACCCGAGAGCCACATTTGCTGCACAGTTCAGCAAGGAGAAAGTGTAGGTGGTACTGAAATCAACAGCTCACTAGCCTGACCATCTCAGTGCCTGAGGTCTTGATGACAACAGCTGACAGGCTTTGGTCTTGTTCTAAAACTTGTGTTTTAGGCCAAACATTCTTAGGTACTCACTTTTTTAAAACATATTTTCACTTTTCCCTGTTATGAAGATATGCCATATTAACCTCTTTTAAAAGATTTTCAGACTCCAAATTTTATTTTCATTTACCTCTCTCAAAGCATAGGCAGAAGTCGCTCGTGAAAGCAGACCAAGACAGGCTCTGCCATTAGGGGCATTATAAGGTGCATTGCGTAATGCCTTTTGTGCTGATATGATTTTGTTAGAGAAGTAAAACTGAGGAGAGAGGAAGTCAAATTCGTACTGAGTCAAAAGCATTAATACTTAAGGGAATTGTTCTGTGCACTGCATGTTAGAAGAATAAATGATTTTTAATATAAAGAGCACTGCACATTGTAATTTTTAGAACTCCCACTTACATGGATAGTGCTTTTCCGTTTGTTGTAAAGAAAGACTTACTGTTTTAAATAGTGGTAGTGGAGAGAAGATAAATAAAGATCCTTCTGCAAGGTGTTGCATTTGAAGAAGGCAAAAAGAAAGGAAACATGTTTGGTGGTTTGGGTGTTTTTTTTTCTCCTTGTTAGATGTTTGCAGATGAAATTGCATTACTGGAGTAAGCTATATTGAAAACAAAACAGAAGTGCAGTTCCTTTACTGCCTTATCCACCAAGGGAGTGATCTTCTGGGTTTTTTCCTTCAGAAATTGAGCAAGATGCCTGCTGCCAAGACCAAATCACCTGAATGGTACTTGAGTCCAACTACTCTGTTTCAAAACCAGCACCCACCCTCCACCTTGGGCAGCAGATGGTGCATATGCTCATGCAATAAGCTGATCAGGAAATGCAAATTCTAACCAATTTTTTTTCCTCCCTCACTGGAATAAGTTATGATGTGCATTCTCTAATATTAAAAAAGTATGGTCGCAATGAAGCACAGCTCAGAGCCTCTGTATCATATTGCCTAAGAATTATGATATTAACAGCCAAAATTTTGGCCCCAGGTATTCTTGCAAGGACCCCATCCATTTCAACAAGAGAAAATGCAGTTGTGTCAATAACCTGGCTGCCCTGCCCCCTGAACCCTCTTGATATTTCTATATCTGAGCAAAGATTTGGAAGGGAGGTGAAACAGGGAAAGAATAGAGAGGCCAGGATGGCAAAACATGTCCTGTCTCTGTAGCCTGCTAGAATGTGGCTAAAATAATTTTCCAGATGATATAATGTTATTAAAATACATAGAAAATAAAATTCCCTAGACTCCGGAGCTCATGTGCTGTGGAGGGGCACAGCGCAGTAACACAACGTTTAGGTACTGCAGCTCCATTTGGTTGTTCTTGGACTCGCAGTGGAGCCTGGGGTCCTGCAGTTTTACAGAAATATTAAATATCCTCATGACTTGAACTGTAAGACAGGTCAGAGCTTCCTAGACCCCATGTCAGTTCCTCTTCTGTGGTCCTGAAGCTGGCTCTCAGTGTGTGCTTGCTCGGCACTGTTTGTTTTCTCATCCCTCTCTGAACTTTCTCTCACTGATTACTGCTCCCAGCTTACTATTGCTGCTAATTAGGTGACAATTTAATAATTTATTTGTAGGTGTTTGCTAATTAAAGTTAATCATGAATGTGCACTTGTAATTTTATCTCATTTCAAAGGAGTGTGATCATAGCCAATGAAAAGAGGGCAGGAGAGAATGATGCAATGTGTGTGCGCTATTTTTTTGAAAACCATGTAAATGATTTTCAGATTTTTAAATGCTGCAGATTCATCTACCAGTTGAGCTGAAAATGCTGCCAGTAACTGAACAGAGAATTGGTTATTTAATCTAATGAAAATACTACCTGAGTGGCTAAAACCTAAGGACTGGGAATTCTCAGTCAATTTTCCAGGAGCGTCAAACACAGGTAATGCAACCTGTGGTGGCGTAAGTGAGAGCTGAGATGTTCAAAATTTGTCAGCATCAGCCTCCATACTTACATTTCTGTACCTCTATTTATTCTTCATTATCCCACCTACAGTTTATCCTGTAGGTGTAAAACATTGTTTTAGCTTAATGTTAGTCTGTAAGTGTCTGTGGTCCTCTCTTGAGTTAGGTGTTAGATGTTAAGTATATCAAAGGTGGTTTTTGCAAGTCACCCACTGAGGGAGCAGTGAATACAACCTCAGTGGATGTCTTCCTTGCTAGTGAATTTGAAATCTTTCTTTATGTGGGGTTCTAGACCATCGTATTTGCATCTAAATCTTACTGTGTATTATTCCTGGTGCAATTACAGGTCAGCTTTGATTAGCAATATATTGTTCCATGCCTTTTAGTCTCCCTTGGACTTTCCTAAGAATGAAACTTTTCTGCTGGTCTTTTGGAAGTAAAAGGGATAAAGGGTATACAAAGTATTTCCTTCTTTTCCCTGCATCAGGAAAAGATGATTTTGAATTCAGTTGATAACAGGTTTGGAACTGGAAAAAATTCCTGTTAGTGTAAGGAAATGTGGGCTTTGCAGTTCGACTGTAGCTGTGGCCATGAATAGCCACGCCAAGATGCCACAGCGAGTCTGCGAGTGTGAAGGGCGTGTGAGCTGGTGAAAGGGCAGAGCTGCAGCTGGGGATGCCACCTTGTTATCGCCTGGCCTGGATAACAGGTCATAAATTATTTCCCTGTTCTAAAGGAAATAAATGGATGAGGAGGTTCACTTTCACTTCCCACCTCTGAAATGGGCTGGCAGCCAGCCAGACGCAAGTATAGTGTGGGAAATCTTGTGCGTGAAACTGAGCAGCTGTGGATTAGTTTCTCACACCTGAGGGGGGCCTGAAGTGCATTTAGCACCTTTGCTGTGCTCCTGCCACCTTTGCTGCATGTCCCGCTTTTCTCACCCCTGGGTGCCTAGTGCTGGAGTGGATGCTCCTTTCTCACCAACCCGCAACTGTCATGAAGTGTTTGTAAGAGGTGTTTCGTTTGGAAGTGAAGTGTGCTAAAGTGGTTCAGAGAGCTCAACTGCAGCGACAGCACAGTAAGTGCTTTGCTGAGCAGCATCTTACAGATTGCAGCTGTGCTTCGTAGGCTCATTTGTTTTCCAGAGGCTTTGCATTTTATTTGGGCGGGGTCCCCCTTTTTGTTGTAGCTCTTAGTAACTCAGCATCAGATTTGTTCATCTTGTTGTACAGCTTACTGTACACTGATCCCAGTCCTGCCCTGGCTCTGTGCTGGACTGCAGCCAGGCACTGCTGTAGGACAGGAGTCAGAATTTGCTGCAGATTTATGTTGTGAAGCTGCTTCAGGGGTGAGTAACAACATGAAGGTAATGGTATATAGGCTTTAAGTACAGGATGGGTCAAAGGAGCAGGAGGGCAACTAGTGAGCTTAATCCTGTGCAATTGCCAGGAGCAACAGCGTCCCAGGCTGCAACTAATCCACTGTGAAGTGCCTGAGCTGCTTCTCCAGTAGGTTTCTTCAGATGCCTACCTCAGGCTAATTTTCACAAAATATACCTAAACAGTAGCTTAAAGAGGAGAGAAGAAAGAGATGCGAAGAATAGGACAAGGTTTTTCAAATTGGTTTGTGCTACATATCTGTGATGAGTTGCTCTGTGCCACTTTGGTGATGCAAAACAGCCATAAAGCTGGTTTAACAACATGGTTTTTCTGGATTTACTGCTTCACCAGAGTAGTACGAAACAACTGGAGTGTGATGATGAATCAGTCCTGTTTATTTAATTTTGTTTTGCATACTTGAGCTTTACAGCAACATTATTAATAGCTAAAACTCAACAAACATTCATCTTTGTTTATAGCAGAAGCTGAAATAATTTGAGGAAAAAAGATGTTTTCCTCTGATCTTCTTCAGCTTTTTCAATTAAACTGCATTTGAATTTTGAATCTCTTGAGAGTCATTCCTCATTATCTTTTCTCAGGGTTGTGTGTGTCATTTCCCCAGAGCTGAATTCCCTTGGGCTAAGAGTCACTTTACATATTCCTTAAATATGAGGCAATAAAGAACAAATGCATTGAACAAACGGAAAGAAAGAACAATGCAGTAAAAGTAAAGTCATCACCATGTGCGGTTATAATTATTGCGTGTTGTCTTCTTTTGTATCTCTGCTTTACCTCGGATATCCTCTTACATATTTTCTGTGCATACATTGTACTTAACTGTAACTTAACTGCGTATTGGACCAGTTCTTCAGCAAATAGACTCTGTCGATGACGGGGAAATTGGAGGTTAACAGAGTACGTGTTGTGAGTCCTGCCAAATACTTTGGACTGTTTCCATTGAGTTCAGAGGTGACTTTAGCAATTTAAACTGTGGAAATGAAATCTTAAAGTGTGGTGAAAATTATCAGCTGGATTCTTTAACAGCTCCTTAGAAAGTTTTGGTTCAGTGCAGATCTTCTCTCAGGCCAAAGAGTTTGGCATTTTCTTTTGTATTGCATTTATTGCTCCACTACTTCTTATAGCAATAAATGACAGCTAAATCTAGAGCATCTCTCTTCTTGATTGCATTTGATTAGTAGTTTTCTAAAGCAGTAGCTTTACAAGCCAGGAGTTGAAAGGTGGACTTCACATGGTTGAATGGAAAGACTCTGTCTCTACCCACTGCTAATTTATGGTGGTTATTTTTTTTCATTTTCAACCAGCTCTAAAGAAAAACTTAGGATCATAAACACCTAAAACTGCAATGGGATGAAATTCAATAAAATAAAATTTCTCATAATACATCAACTGTTTTTCCCCTATAGATGGCTTTACCATCCTGATGAAATTTGAGGAAGGGTCTGTATTTGTCATTTCTCTTACAACTTACGACAGGAGCCAGTCTCCCTTTATTGCAAAAAGAAGGGTCCACAGAGATTATCCTGCAGTGTTATGAACCATTCTCCCACCCACCAAAGGGAACTTGACATAGATCTATCTCTCAAGGTCTGTCTGCAAAACACAGCTACCAGCTCGGGGGCTCTTGTACGGCAGATGCTTTATTCCAATGTGCCCTGCTCCACAATGCGCAGATTGATTGATATGCCGTGTTTGCTGGGGAGCAGAGTAGAAGTCACGCAAATCAAAAGAAGCCATGTATTCTCTGCCAGAAATCAAATCACGCTGACTTTTTTCAAAGCAGCTAAAGAAAGCTGTACACTGTTTATTTACCTGTGGATTTTTAAAATGTGATTTTAAGTGAAATATAGCGTATTTACACTGAAAATGTGTTGAACTTACGTTGAAATTTGGATTTAATGACTTTTGGTGTTATCCACTTAGTTATTAAAAGCAAATTCTAACAGGAAATAAGCTCATTATTACATTCTGACACTGAAATCAGTAATTCCATTGCTTCATTAAGCAGGTACCAATAAGTTCTATTTCTCATCTGAAATATTTTTCCTAAGTCATAATATTGCAAACATCTGAAATAAATCCGCTCAGCAAATCTAATTTTTTCTTAAAATTGGCAGTGAATAAACTCACTTCGAGAGACACTTTCCTTTCTTTGGGTTCTACTAGTTAGAACGTCACTGAAGTTAGTTTTAAAGAATGCATCCTTTTGACTCATTAGAGAAAAGGCACCCTTGATGACTGTGAAAGAATCCATGCAAATTTTAGAATTTGTGTGTATGTAAAGCTGCATTGCAATTTCATGTCATCTTCTGCAAACGTAGTGGTAATCATTTCGTAGTAAAGTTTACCAGTGTGTACCCATGGACATAAAAAGTTCACTTTGTTGTAGTTCAAAAGTTTAGCTCAGTTTAGCTTGCTTATAAGCCACTGGTTTCTTGTATGCTTAAAAAAAGTAACAGTCTTTGGAGATACCTGGGATGGGTTTTGCCACTTACTTCTCCGAAGCCGGAATATCACCTTTTGTTTTGCTTTTCAGTTCCCCCCTCAGTGAACGTTCCCTGCCTCTGGGATCTTGGCATCAGCCTTCTCTGTGTCGTGCATCCCCAGGAGCAGCTGCTGGCGGGCTTGCCTCCAGCAGTGCTGCCCACATCCTTCGCGGCTCTGCCTCGGCCCTGCATTTCATGGGTTCTCACCAGCATGGTTTGGGGGACGCTGTGAAGGTGAGGGGTTTGCGCAGTTGCTGGTGAGCCTCCAGCACTGCAGGACAGTCTGGCCAGGAAGGAGAGTGTCCTGTGACTGCTTTGAGGCTGAATGTCTGCAACTGGGTTTTGAACAAGACCCCTTCAGCCTGAGGATCACTGACACAAAACCTTGCAGGTTTGCCTTAGAGCCAGGTTTGAGTGCGTGGGTGGAATTTTTAAGCATATTTATTTGATAAGGCTGCAGTTTCTGGGTGCAGAAAGCACCCGTTTATTGACAGCTCCTGCTTTCCTTCACTCCGAAGTGGCTGGCCTGCCTGGGAGAGCCGTGCTGGTGGGTGGCCACAGAGGCACCGGCCTGCACCCAGGCTTTCACCCAGGCTGTCAAAACACTTTGAAATCAGGTGTTCATTTAACAGCTCCGGGACATGTGTGGAATTGGCATAAAGCTGCTCTGGTCTTTCCTTCTCTGCGTGAGGTAAAGCGCCCAGTGCTGCAGAGTGAAATCCAAGCTCCTTGCCAGTGCAGGGAGGTGTCCTCTTCTGCTAAGCCAACACAGAGCAGCCTGGTTTGCACTGAGCCAGAGATATTAGGGCAGTGGCAGCTTGTTTATGGTTTTTATTTTTGTTTTCCGTTCTAGCTCTCCAGGAGCCTGCTTCAAAACCTGGTGAAGCCACTCGGAGGCTCTATGGGTTTAGGCTGAAGTAAAATAAGCAACATCTTGCTTTTCAGTTCCACATGAGTGAGTGTCAAAATGCATCTTTAAAAAGGATAACTTTTGAAGTTGAAAAGTTGCCTGCTTTCTCATGTGTGACCCTTTCAGCTTCCTCTGGTATTGTGAATTGTTTACATTTCCTCAGGTAAATCTGATCAGATTTAGTTCTTTTTTTCCTTGACATTTATTGCAGGACTTACACTGTAAGCTGTAAAGAGACTTTGGCAGTTAATTCAGTTTGTGGGTCCACATTAACAAGATCATAATGACTTTATTTCTTACTTGGAGTCAAAGTTGTCACAGGTATTACCAGACTTAAGGTCTCTAAAAGTACAGAAGCAGTAGTAAATTTGCTGTACAATTCCATTGATTTTGTAAATAGAGTTGGAACAACCTGATAAAATGAATATGCGCTGTTTTCTGTGAAAATGTGCTTTTTTTTTTTTAATCCTTAACAATAGTTTTATTCAAGAGTTTGAGCCCAAGAACATTCTTTGAACATAGCTATAATTGCTTATGAATATTCCAATTATGGAGAAGGCAGTGGTAAATCATCTTGTCTTCATAGAGAAAGAGGAATGTCGTTGTGTGATGAAGACTGTGGGTGGGTAATCAGGACTGTAGAATCTGAAATACTCTTTTTTGCCATTGACTTTCTGTTTGACTTTCAGCAGTCATTGGTACTTTTCTTGCTTTGATTCTTCTAAATATGTCAGTAACAGTCAACTTAGACGGATAGTTAATATTTGCAAGATGCTTTTCAGCAAAGATAAACAAAAATTAATTTATTAACTTCCTAATTATTAATTTTTTTATCTGCGATATTCTAGAACAAAAAGGAAGTTATTTTTCAATGATTTCTTGATATAAAATTGCGAATAATAAAGATATTTGAATGGTCTTATAGGTATGTAGATACTGACGCAACAAAAAGTAATACAGCTTTTTCGTTTTGGTTTTGGATTCTTCCTTCTTTTCTAATAGCCCATTTACTACTGAAGTAAGAGTAAACTTAGTTCAATTATTCATTGCCTTCAGCAGAGAGTTCAATAACATGAAAATTAGAGCAGCAGAAATTTCGGGGGCTTTCAGTAAATTATTAAAAAATAATTGAATACTCTGTGACCAAACAAGTTTTAAAAGCCTCTTTGTTTTCCTCAATTCTGACCTCCTACCAGGAGAAAGAGGTGGGGAAGAAGAAAAACCCTGTACACAACCCTGTTGGGGTGGCCCCGAATGCAGTGCTTAAACTTCTCTCTCCAAGGAAGTAGAACCTTTGAAATTTGGGTTCTTCATTTCTTTCCATCTTCTTTTTTAATCTCTTTATAATTGTTTCATTGATGCAATCAATATATCTTCTATATGGTTTCCAAGTTAAATGTGGTTTTAATTAGCGCCACGTAGATGAACTCAGGAGCTTCCAGTCCTGAAACCGTTATCTATTAAAATGTGAGGCTCACTTGATAATCGTATGAGGACAGGGTAGAATTTTTACTAGATGCTTCCCTCTGATACACATAGAAAGTGAGGAAATTTTTCCTTATGTTTTGTTTTCTAGTCACAGAATACTTTATGCTCGGTGTCTGGGTGCTTTGTGTGGGTTTTCTCCTCTTCAACTCTTACTGTCTGAAGTTCACTGTCAGTGTCCTAAGTGAATTTAGTGCCTTAAGTGAATTAAGGTTTTGATGTGTGACTTTATCTCTTGTTTTATCAACCAACCTGCAAAAACCTGAAGAGGTAATTGCAGGTGAAGCAGTGCAAACACCCTCCCAAGATATTGGTTGAATTATTGAAAGCAGTGCTTAAATGATGATTTAGTCCTCCTTTAAAATAATAAAAACAGTTAGGACAAGATCTGCAATGTACTTCCTACACTGAAGCAATTTTAAAACATCCTCCAAAATTTATATGACATTTTGAGAAAGGAATGTGTCTTCTGTGTCTTCAGGTCAAGTGTTATGGATAATACCAGTTACGGTAAACCATGTGGGATCGTTTAGAGCTCCAGAAAGTAAGATGCCCTAGATCCTTTAGCCTGAGAGAGGAAAAAAAAATCATTAATCATCTAGGAGCTTAAGATACAGTAGCACACTACATTACGAGAGTGAAATAGATGTCAATTAACCATACTTACTGTGTTTTTGTGATGGATTGTTGCTTACTGAATTACACTGAAGCAATAATAAAGCATGAAAATCATGACATCAGTTCCAGCCCCATTTATTGTGCATTTCTTTGGTTGTAGCCGTGTGTTTCAGCTGACATCCACTTGGTAGAATGAGCTGCTGCTTTCCCTTTGTACCCCAAGCTGTGAGCTTGGCACCACTTTGTGGAGCACAGTTTGTGAGACAAATGTAGGTTTGCTATGTCAGAATGATAGATGTGTCTCTGAAAGTAGGATTTATGTCTTTGGGCTCTGTCAGACAAGAGGAGGAGATGAGTCCTCAGTACTTTAACCCAAAGACAGAAAGCAATCGCGAGGCCAGCGGTTACAGCTGAGACATGGAAAGAAAACGCCAGAACCCATAGCCTGCAGGGATGGCATTTTAGCGCTTAACATGCACACGGTGGCAAAAGAAATCAATAACTGTGTGCAGACCTTTGTGGCAGCCCCTGAGAGGTCATGGCCATTCTATCTAAGCATGCAGTGCCAACACGTGGCACCCTAGCCCTCCCTGGAGTCTGGGCTGGTGATACAGGGAAGGCATTACTACCTTCCTCTCAGCAGGGACTGGTACGCCACACGTGCGTGCAGCAATCTTGGTGGAGAGAAGAGGTTATTTTGTGCTCATAGGCTCTGATAAAGGCCATTAATGTGAAAACTGTTTCTTCTGTATATATAGAAAAATAAAACTGTTACTTCTGAGTATTAACCTTGTGTTAACCTGTATTAGGTGAAGATACACCTCCAAAAATATATGGACTCAGAGACAAAAAGTAAACATCCTATTTTTTCCAAAAAGATAATGCAATACTTTTATGTGCAATAAAGGGATAATATTTAATGCTTCTGTAGTTATAGTTATCATAAAAAGTTAGAATTTTTAACATCAAATAATCACAGCAGAGCCTGTTATTCCTGCTTCAGTTCCTGCTTTTTCCTCCTAAGCCTGTAAGTTTAGGTCACAGGCAGACTCTCTGACTCTTAGCAACATTGTGCTGCTGGTAGATCTCTGCAGCAGTTAAGTATAAACAGACATATTAGGCTATTCCTGTATGGTGTATGCATACATATATATAGATATAGGTATGTATATATACATGTGTGCACTTCTAGTATTTTGCTAAGATAAGATGTGGTTTCTATTAAAGCTTTGCATCCAGAATTGATGATTATAGTAAAATTCACTTTTCCCTTTGTTTCACTGGAGTACAGTTAGTGATATTTCATTCTGCTGAAACTATTAAAGTACAATAAAATCACTGATAAAAAACAAAATTGGGAAAATGTCTCCACATTAAAAAAATGCTTTGAATTAGCTCCTTCAGGGGAATGCAAATTACTCTGACTCTGTTTTTAAGGACATTTCTTGGAAATAAGTTCCAAAGAAACTTAGAGTCATTGAGTTAACAACAAAAACAAATTTGGGTTTCAGTAGAAAAATAGAAACTGTGGGAACAACAAACAATAATGGTGCTGCCACCCAAATCACTGTGGACAGAAAAAAGCGCTTTAAGGAAAACGTGTTTCATGCTAACATAATACATATTTAATTTCCCTCATTTGATGTGAAGAAAATCAGATAATTTGATGCAATCTGTAAATCCAAAATTAAAACCACATGCGTAAAATAAATTCAGGCAATTCATCAAACTAAGTGTGCTTTTCTCTAGAAAGGGTATGAATAAACCCAGCACATAACCTTTTTTATACATAACAGATGTTATGTTGATACTATCCCCTGTGGTGTTTGTTTCACAGCTAAATAGATGACCTATTTGTCATTTTTCATGTGTCATGAGTTCATGTTGTTTAGCTCTATCAAATCAAATGTGAGATTATGGATTTTTTTTCTGGTTTTTCGAGAGTCCGGTGCAGAAGACTTGCTTGTCAAGCTCTCCTGTGGACATGCTGGTGATATTCAGCACGTGTGAAAGTGAGGGAAACTGAAATCGGCAGCAGAGGAATTGCAGGGACAGCAAAATATCCCAGTTTCAGGGAGGAGCTGTTCAAGCAAACCTTCTTAACTACATGTTTTCCTGATACTGGGCAAAACTGTTAAAGATAAGTAAATACATATATATGAGTTTGCAGCAGTTTAGGACTCTTCTGAATTCGTGCTTCAAAATCTTAACTCTTTCATACAGACAAATAATACAGGTAGGAAATTCAGCATGTTTTAAGCGCCTCTTATTCTTTCCCAGGGGTTTTCTCATGTCTGTAACAGAGATGCAGACTTAGTATTTTTTCTCTCTACGAAGCCCATGCCTGTGACCCAGTTTTGCCCACTTGCAGTGGAGAGCAGAGTGCTGCTTGGCCCACTGATGTGACACAAAGTTCGTCAGGGAAGTAGCTACAGGCTGTGCGCTGAGTGCCCACCAAAGCCTGGCCGGAGCAGCACTCCTTCCGATAGCTGGAAGCATCTTCCAGCCAGAAGTTAAATGCATGCTGCTTGTCTGTGAGATAAACAATGCCTCTCAGTCCATTGGAGGGGCAAGTAGCATATCTTTTCGACCAAATGAAAAATTCACATGATCGTTGCAGGACGAAGGGGAATGGGTATCGTGAGAGCTGAAATAAAGAGGAGGAGATAGGAGATATGGTTACAGGAGAACTATTATGGTAGGAAGAAACAATGGAAAGACAATGGGGTAAGAAAAAGAAATATCATTTTATGTTGATAATGCCTCTCTCTATCACCTGACCTAGGAATGCTTGTTTTAGGTCCTTGATCCTGAAGAGGATATTTGTTTAGTGACAGTTCCTGTAATCCCAGACTATTGATATAATGCAGTCAAGCCTCTCTACAGTACTGATTTTGAAGGTAAACATTACATAAATGTAATACCTGTAAGCAGTGATGCTGGCTGCCATTCATGTGTAGCCAGCCTGAGGCATTGCTAAGCCACACAGACTTACGCGCTGCAAGCACACTGGGATCTACATCTGTTCAGGACTCCCTACATGTGTTCTCTGCAAACTCCCTTTTCGGAGGTTTTCCAAGAAAACAGTAACAGAGTTTCTCTCTCTTCATTCTTAGGAACTTTCTTTTAGTTTGGAGGTTGAAATTGTACCTAATACCCCATTCCCAGTTCTTAGAAATAAACCTGGCTTCCTCCTGAGGAGTTTTATGATAGAGCCTTTTTCCATGTGTTTTCACTTCGTGTTCTTTGAATAGAATGATCATATTTTCACTGCAAGCTTTTTCTTTCTGAAATACTGCAATCAGCAAGTCAATCCCAGTCACTCTGAAAAGGATCATTACTTATTCATTAATTATGAATTATTCATAATTCATTACTTATTACTTAACCTTCAAAAGCAAGCAGGTCACACAACAATAGGACTTTGTATGTGAGACTTATTTACAAAAGCCGATAAGAAAAAATAATATAAGTTCTCCTCCCAAGTTTGTCAGTTCCATATCTGATAAGGAGAAAAGACCTTTCCTGATTTCAGGCTCCCTGTATCATCCTTGGTCAAGCTGACAGCTTCTGCTATCATTGTCCTGGAAGCGTAGAACTATTCACTATGCTTCTGGCTCCACCACTTTCCCAAAGCCCCAAAAGGTTTAATATTCCCTCATCTCTCTGCCCTCTGCTTTGACAGTTATGTCATGGGCTGGATAGGGCCAAGGAGCTGTTCCTGAGCGGTTGTTGAATCAGCATTTATTATTTGTTTGGGTGCTCCTAAGTAGCTTCATTGTTTTTCTTTCTCTGTCTGAAAACCTGTAACATTTAATTCCGTGGCAATTTGCTTTGATTGCACACACACAGAGGTTGGCACTGGATTCAGAAAATACGCAGTGTATTTTCCTAACTGTGCAGTGTTTCCTTGTTCAGCTTGGCATTGCACTCTGCCTCAATGGAAAAGGTAAATTTGAAGATGGCCATAAAGGTATTGTTAGCAAAGAATGAACCAAGAGAGAAAGACAGACAGACAGACTTTGGCTATCTAGATAGGAGGAATGTCTTCTGCCCAAACAATCAGGGCAATAGCAATGAGAGAAGACTCCTCAGCTCCAGCTATGGTTTACTGAGATTGTTAAATAGCTGTATGCTAGTTGTATTAGAAGAATCTCCTTTAAAAAAAAAAAAAATTAAAAAAATATGGAGGATGAACTGCAAGGGAAGGTCAGTGAAAAGCTGAGAAGCTGGGAAGTCTCAGGGAAATTGCTACAAGGAGCTGGGGTTCTCTTGTTGTGCTCAGAAAGCCAAACCTTCCTCAGCTGTGAGAGAAGTTAGTCATGTACATCTGTGTCTTTTCTGTTTGGTTGGTTTTGTACCTAGTACAGATATATCCTCATTTAACATTCAAAAATCAATGAATTTCACCAAGCTGTTCTTATGCTGATCTAAACCACCTTAAATTAAAGAGTAAGTGGCTTCCTGAATGATGCATAAGACATCAAGTGATAGAGGATCTGATGCTTCTTTCAATAGTTTTCCTAGTGGATGACTATACTCTGTGACAATGTGTGCATTTTGCTTGTTTTCAGACATTCATTTCAGCTTCAGGCCACTAACTCCCGTGCTTTTCTTTGACAGAATGAAGATCCTTTTAGTATTTTCTCTTTTTGATACGACATATACACTAAATAGATTATGGGTCCATTTTCTTTTGAGTAATGTAGATAAAATACAGTTGGGGAAAAAAAAATGGCACTCTACTCTGCAGCTGCTCTTATTTTATTTATTTCTTTTACAACATTTCCACCAGAATTGCATATATTTGTTTATTAGAAGTTCTCCAAGTTTTATCTGCAGAGATAAAATTAACTCCTCTCTTTATATGTGTGTATGCACATCCCTTATTCATATGACGTGTTGATCATATAGCCCTTTTATGAAATCGTTACTCTAGGAGCATCTCTTAATCTGCTTGAACCAATAGGTGGTCTTCATATTCATTACTTTATAGGTTGGGTACCTGCTCAGTAAGTAAAGATGACCTTCAAAATAATTTGTCAGGCAGATCCTGAAACCAGAGCCTTCCAGACCAAATGCTTCCCCAGAAGAGTTCCACAGACATCTGTGGGATTTTCTGTGAGGTCAGATATTCCCCTTCATGCAGCTCATTATAGGAACAGTCCTTGCCCTAGGAAGTTATATCCACGTGTCCATTGCCATTAATTTGCATGCAGTCTGATGTATTATCTGCTCCCTTTGCTTCTCTGCTGTGAAACTCATCTGGTAACACCAAAAGGCAAAAAAACCCCAACTGACTATTGCCAATATTTTTCTTAATTTTACATTGTCAGTTGTCGTTGCTGTTTGTTAAAATGATTTTATGCACAGCCTGATTTTCACTGCCTCCTCACTCCGTGCTTAGGGCAGAGAAAATACGTCAGTTAATATTGAACAGCAAAGCTGAATTATGACTGACAGTTTTCCTAATTCTTTGAGATACGTTGGTATCAGTAATGTGTGTTGAAGAGTGAAGTGCCTCATTTCACTTCGTGTTGATTTTGCAGAGCTGCTTTGGTTCAGTCGAAGAGTGATGGTTGGTATCATTTGTAAGGCAGGTGTCATATGTGTTTTATTTTTTAGTTCTGTGGTCCAAAATTGCAAATAACTGATTTTCTGTGGCATGGTCATCTCTAAATACAATAAAGTAAGAGCACAAATACAAGAACAAATCGGTGGGTCATTTGTCTCAGGTGCATCCAGCAGAACCTGTTCCTAAATGCCTCTTGACCTGCTGAGGAAGCTCCCCCCAGCTCCAGGGCAACCCTGTGGGGGTCCAGAGAATCTTGCCAGCTGTTGTAGCAGGTTACCTGTGGTCTTCAACTGTCTGCATTTCTGGCAGGCTTGTTTCTGCCCCTCTGCTTAGTGGATGTCTCCTCTGAATCTGCCACCACCCTGCACCTCTAGTTTTATTTCACATCTGTCCCAAGTGCTTCTATCCTGCTCTTGCTCACCTGAATTTTTTTGTCTTGTCTTTTCTGCTTGAGCTGTTCCTTTCTTAGTGCCCCCTTCTTGCCGCCTTGTCCCATCTTGAACTCTCTTTCCCGTTGCAAAACAAACATTTGCCATGATTGCATTGCTCACGTCGCTCATTTTTTGTACCACTGTGCCCTCTGGAACCAATATTGTTTACCTCATCTATAAACTCTTCAGGATAACTGTGGTCTTTTGACGTGTATCTCTGCATAGTAGAAAATCCTATGAGCCTCACCTTTTGCATGGTTTTAGGCACTACTGTAGTAAACGTGATTAATAATACTGACACCTACCATAATGTTCTTGGTTTATAACTGTACCATAAAGGAAGGTTCCTTTACTCACCCATTTACTGATTGTATTTTGTCTATTTTGTCTACTGTAACTGTAGATATCTGTCTTCCTTTATAAAATAGTTTCGTATCTTAGATTTTTCTGGGCTGAAATTGTAACACTGTTCTATTTCTTAGTTTTTGTAGGTCAAGTGAGTCCAGACAGTTTGAACTCGCTGACGTTCATCAGATTGCCTCTGAATCTGGTAGAATAGCTTGTCTGATCATAAGAATGTTATTTAATTGTTGGTATTACTACAATGCCAAGGAGTTTTCTTACACAAAGTGCAATAAAAATACCAAAAAGAAAAAAAAGGTAAACTGTCCCACTGGCTTACAATTCAATACAGGGAAACAATGAAAAATTACTCACTGTGCCCACACCAGATGCACAATCTATGTACATTGTCCGAGTTTTTTGGAAGTTGTGGCGGAGGAAAACTTTAGGGAGACATTTGGAGGAGCCTAAGCACGGGTGTTTTCATGATTTCTTTGGTGTTGGCACAAGTGTTTGAGGACTTCATCTATCAGGGTACTAGACTGGCTCCAGAAACTTTAAAAAAATTGTAACTTCAGCTGGAAAAAAATGTTTTGTGTTCCTTTCCAAAGCACTGAAGAGCTGCAGGCTCGCACAGACACAGTGTGATATAGCACATCTCTGTGCTCTAAATTATGGTGCTATTAGGTCTGGCATAAACCCAACCCAAAAATAAGGGAGCTAGTATTGCTCCCTTTGCAAATACCTCAGCAGCTGCATTTACCACTTGTTGAGAACGAAGAAGCAAAATCTATGCATTAATATTGTTATTAGCATTATATGCATATTGCCCACACCTGTGTGCCTCTGCGAATGCTACGGAAGGTAATGGGTCTCGGTAACCGATTTTTAATATGCTCTGTTAGCAATCCTAGTCATCTCTGTTCCCCACATGAATACTCCTGTCACATCAGGGTAGTCTCACACATTCATTAGTTGCATCTTTAGTGTTTTGTTGTTAAAATAACACTGTTGTGGTTTTCTGCAGCAAGCTGTTATAGAACTCATTTCTTATATTACGTCTTTTTTTTTTTTTTGAGACGAGTAGGGAAAATACTCATTTCCTTTAAGCTAAATTATGTTGCCATATTGTCATAATGAAAATACTGAAATTAATATTTACCAAAAATCCCATCTTTATACAACTGTCTAAGCTAGCAAAGCAAATGACACACCCTGCCTCACAGGTGTTTTCTAGCATTAAGAACCATCAAAGCTTGAAAATAAAATTCTACCCCCAATATGGAGCGATATATGCTGTATGTGTTACATACACAAGTCTACTCAGAATACTAGTACAAAGGACCACTTATGCTGTCTGGTTAAGTCCAGTTAAAATCATGCCTTCGATAAGATGAAAACGGATTCTACTCTAAAAGGAGGTATCTGTGGTCTACAGCAGCATTGTGATTTCTACAAATGCTTGAGAATTTGTGCAGGAAAATCAGGTTTTCCTGTTGATTACCAGCTGACCAAGCAGACTGGTTGTGAAGCCCTTCCTGACAGATATACTGCCCCTGCTGAAACTGAACTCGCACCAATTTGCTTTTTTCAAACTGGATTAAAAATCTAGACTTTGGAAGTTCTTCTATAAATGGTAAAAATAAGATGACACAGTGATTTTTGGATTGACAACATTAAGTACAGTATATGCAGGTAATTACAGACAATTGAAGAACACCTAGCGCACACAGTAGCTGAAATACAGATAATATTGAGTGGAAACGATTTTCACTTAAAATTAATTAACAAGTAAAGAAATGAGCCCAAAGATATGAGTTCTCATACTTTTGGAAATGTGTTGCAAACTCTTTTCGCCTTCCAAGTACTTTTCCCTTTCCAAATATTTAAAGTTTGCTATTTTTAATAGGATTCTTATCACTGAAATGAATGAATGCTTTAAAACTTTTAGTTAACATCATAACTTCTCTGTAATTCTGGTATTATTCCTTATTTAATTTATTTTTTAAATAATAGGGAGACAAATTAACATCTTGATCCAAGCTATGTAGGAGTAGGGTTATTCATAAAATGTCATGTAGAACTGCCTTAAAACTGACTTAGGGAGTTCACTTGTCTTCTATGGCTAATACACTTGAGAATATAAATGTAGGTGGCCTGATAAATGGTAGGTGTACCCAAGATATTCACATCATGATTGTTCTGACATACATTTAGTCTGGAATTTATGTCCCCAGTGTTTTCCCATGTAAAAGTTAGGCATCTTATCTCAGCTAGGGGACATCCTAGAGAGGTGCTTCACGAACAGGGGTGGTTCATCCAGGACTGGGTGTAATGAAGGCATGTGCGGTGAATAATTCTCTGGAGGAAGATTTTGTCTGTGAGCCATTTGCTTCTGAGACTGAAGGCCAGACATTAGCAGTCTCAGTGGATTCCTGTTAATGAATATTTATATATGTTCCAGTATCCTAGTCTATTTGTACTTGCTTAAATACATTCTCTCCATACTTTCAGTTAGGAAAAATTATCTTTCCACTCTGAAGCTACTGTGATTGCATTATGTTGTTATTAAAGTACCAGAACATTATTTTTAAACATCTATGTTTGTAGCTGTTTTATACCAGTTTGCAAAGCTGAGGAAAGTCCCTGGCTCTAATTTCAGCGATAAGGCACCTGAAGTGTAGATGTAAAGATTTTCCCCAAGTAATGCAGATGATTTCTAGCTTATGAAAAATAACCTGTGTATCTTCAGTGTTGGTCCAGTGCTGCAATCATTAGGAAAAAATATGCTTTATAACCTTCAATAGTCTAAACCCTTCATCCTACAAGTTTATAAATACTTCTTGTGCTTAACTTTGATACATACAAGTGATCACACCAGTTTAATGCTAATCAAATTTTGAGGCATTGACAGGCACATAACCTGTTATTGTATATAGTTGTATTTAAATTTGTAAAGAATTCAGGTAAAACTTTTTATTGTTTTTGACAATGCTGATTACTATTGCCAGGACATGTTAAGAAAAAAGTCAAACTGTATTCTAACCTTTAAAATTTAAACAGTGTGAAAAACTTTGAAAAGATACAAAACTGCTGCTGCAAACTTCTTTGACAGCAGGCAATGATGTCTGAATTGTCCTGAGTATAAGTCTACTAACAGCTAGAAGATAAAGAANNNNGAATGGGAGGTGGGCAGGGGGCAGAACGGAAAGACCAAGGATAGCTTTGTTGCATCTTTTAAACAAGGTGGCCAGCACTTCATTCTCAGAACTGTGGTAGGAGGAAGATGGGAAAAAACCCTCACAGTTATTTTTCATTACAATAATGCAGGAAAAATTAACGTGTGTTGATATCTTATGGAAATGTTCTGAAATTAAAAATGACCTGATATGTGAGACCCATGTCCTCTCATTCCTGCCTTTGGATATCATTAAACTCTCCGTGAGTCTAACCAGCTCACAAACATGTTGTCAATCACAGCAAATGATGGTTGTAGGAGAACAAGATTAGGGAGAGTCACAGACACAGCTGCAGTGTTCAGGTACCTTAACTGGTCCCACCGATGACAAGTGCGTTGTTTCGTGTAGCATTTGATGGATTAAAATTGTATGGGCATCACTGAAACATACTAATTATTGTGTTAAAAGAGATCTACTATTCAGTAGTTTGGGGTTGACATTCAGTGTTAACAAGAGGATAAAATGAACATGAAGTTCACAAGCATTTTACAGTTACCTAAGAAAACTGGAATGGTCAGGATAGACATCCTTCTCCTTATTTAAAAAAGCACGTTATCAACTAAGCTTTTGCAATGAATAGGCTATAACATTCTTTTCAAGCTGACATGCTTGATATTGTATTTTGTGGGTTTTTTTCCCCAAAGAACAGAAATACCTTTCTGCCAAACAGTCCTATTCGCTGGTCAGCTTTAAACTAAATATGCTTCTTCTAATGAATGTGTTGTAGCTGTCTTGCTGATTAGAACACAGATCCATTACTTGATATCCCTTTCTGCTGAAACTCTCTTTTATACTCACTAGGAAGATAACGTTCTCTTACCCTCATAGTTGTGTATCGCACTGTGGGGTAATAGAAATTTCCCTGCCTTCTGTCTGGTGAGAAATAACACCTTCCAGCGCAGCCTGAAAATATGTCGCTGGCATACTGCTAACTTCCATCTGTCCAGATATACTGATAGTCAGGGCTTCTGAAACAGGGTCTGCCTGTGATGCTTTTAGGAACCCCCAACTGGCTGTATGCAGAACAGTTTAAGGGGTCTCTTGCTTCTCGCAGCAGCAGTATCGTGATTACAAGAAATGTTCTGAACTTCTGCAAGTGTTAGAATAAAGGCATTTCGGCAGATTGAAAATATATATTCTGTTCAAAGCCTTAACTTGGCTTCACAGCTTCTGAAGGGTGAGTGATTTGCCTGTATCTATGAAGAGGAATGCAAGATCACACTCTGACTGCAAAATTATAATGAAATATTGACATGCTAGAATAAATCACTGCCACTAACGCTTAAGAGCCCTCGCTCTGTTTAGCTTGGTTTAGACCTGGAAACTATTCTCCTTTGTGGATATTAGACAGTGTTTCAGTGTGCCATGCTGTCTGAAATGACAGCTCAATTAGCATTTACTTTCTAATGTGTGTTTTCTGAAAGACCTTTAGGACCAAATTCTGTCCCACACAGTCTTTCTGATTTAAAAGGTCATTAGAATCTGCCTGAACACCTTCTGCTGTTATTCTCTCAGGCCTGGAAAAGGTTAAGAGGCATTTGTTGGCTCAGTGAGGCAGATGACTCATAACTTCTGGATATAAGAGGGGGAAGTGGCTGCCTGAAAAGATAGAATCTAGGGTGTGGGCTCAGAAGTCCCAAAGTAGTCGTCTTAGTAACAGGCTCAATAAAATGAAATGGCATCAACAGAAGTTGTGAGCTGAAGTTTATCTTACTTTCTTTGTTAATAAAGGCAAATCCCTGCAAGGCGCTGGAATAGGATTTTATGTAACGTGTGGACTCTGTGGAGAGCAAGGGACTAAGGTACCTGTTCACAGAAGGGAGCACCGGAGACTAATGCGAAAGGTTTCTGTCAGATGAGCAGAGCAAGATCAGAGTACTGAACGAAGTGAATACACCACTAAACTTGCATAACCCAGTTTATACCCTTCTCTTAATTGTGGTGAGGTTTCTTGCAAATATTTTGCTGAAATTTCTTTTTTCCACTGACACCTGTGTCCTACCTTGGCCTCACTGAAGCAGATACATAGCATGCAGCATGCCTAGAAACGAAAATATACCTTGTGTGTGTGTGTGTGTATACAAAGGAAATGCATTCAAAGTGAACGTAAGAGAAAAATAAGACAAAAGTAAACTGAAATCATTTAGCTGTGTTTTCCCTCTGACATTCTGATTTCCTGCATGGAAAAATGTCTCGGTGTATATCATAAAAATAATCTCTTATATGATTATCTCCATGTCACTGCTAAATTCAATTTACCCTTCTTTAAAAGCATCTAGCTGCTGAGCAGATTTTTCTTTGTTTCTGAGCTCAAATCATCTCTTCTGTCTGCAGTCCACGTCAGGTTGAATTTTTCTCCCGTTCCATCATAACACTTCTGATGAGATTCTGATTCTCATTATCTTCAGAGGACCAAGCCTAACAGTGCACCTCCTTTTATAAAGTTCACATGTTCCTGCAGTCTCATCTCCTTGAGAGACACTGGTTTCTGTTATATTCAACTGATTATGTTTTCCCAGCCATGGCTGAAATTCATGTCTGTGTTTAGCGACTGCTGTCTTTGCTATAGATGGATTTTTATTTTGCTAACTAACTCGGAATGCGTGCTTTGCAAGAACAGGAATTGCTTCTAATCCTGTGAATTTTTAATATATTGCTTCTAATGGTTGCTTTGAAATTAATGCATATATAAATCTTCCACATCAGTCGTCCTCACTAACATTAGCATTATGAACTAAGATTGAAAGGTTAAGTAGAGTGCAAGAACATGCAAGGGGAGGACAAAGTTATCCCTGAGCCTGTGTTGTGTAATTTGGGAAACAGAGGCAATGGGACATTGTTTTGCAAGCTGTTCCGCTTTGCAGCAGTTCAAAGCCAAAACAATATGGATACGGGATCTCCGGGCTTGTTATCAACTGAAATACTCGTGAGCAGATAACAGCAGTGGATGTGTAGCCAGAGCTTATTGTATTCCACTAATACCAATTTGCCACAACATTTATGAGTCTTTGGAATGGCAAGTATATTCTTAGGAATTAGGAATATATTCTCAGATAGAAAACAAATCTTGCCTTGAATTCATCTGGAATTTACCAGGAAGTTTTGTGCTACTTAAATTTGTGATACAGCTTAAGCTCACATACTGCCATTATCCTAGTTATTTTTCTTCTCTCTGCTTTTACAACCCCTGTAAGCTATTTATTTCTCTAGGCATTCTAGCCCACCTCCTTGTGTTACCATGTACAGTCCAGTGTTCATGTATATGTGATTTAAGAAATCCAGTTGCTGCGACCTGTTGCTGTTTTTTTAATTCAATGAGACTCTGAATTTTAGGTAGCTTCTGATGTCTGAAGAGTTTACAGTCACAACTTCAGTCTGCCAGGCTAATGTAAGAGTGCCATTCTTCCTTCAGTCCTTTTTTTCAAAATTGATTTCTTTTTCTTCTGCAAGAAATAACTCAAATTGCCCTCAGTTGAGTAGTTCTAATTAAGAAATATGAACTACATTTCATATAGCTATGTCTTTGGGAAAAAAATGATGGAAGCTTACACCTAAGCAGTCAGTTCATTGCATAATTCTTGCTTAATGTTCCCCTCACAAGTGTTGGAAATGAGACAGTGGCAAAGAGGTGCAGTCGCTAAAGGCTATGGCTCGTACAAGTCATCTCTGTCAAGCACAGAATTCCTTTTCTAATGTTTTCTGAGTGCTTCAGAGTCGAAGTCAGAAAGAGCTCATTGGCTTTATAAAGACTAAACTTAGAAAACTAAGTGTCAAGGTCCTCTCTTAGGCCATTTGTCATTCATGTGACACAATTAGCTTAACATAAACCATATTTGATTTACATTAGAGTGAGAATGGAACCTGTGAGGCAGTATTTTCTTCTGTAGAAAATTAAATAATATCCAAATGCTATTTTTTGCTTTCATCTCCAAATATGTAATGCTATGGAATTTTCATAGCATTCAGTGACACACGTAACTATGTAGAAATAAGACATGGTCATTTTTATAAGTCACTCCTTCTTGCAAATTATCTCAGTTCAAGTAATTTAGGTGATTTGTAGAGACTTTTCAGGATCTTTTCAAAATCCCAGGTGAAATTCGATTCACCTAGGTCCAGAAAGAAGAATTCAGACTATAGAAGGAAACCACAACCTTGCAAGTGAACCTTGTGCAGTCTTTGCACATATGTGAGGGGGAGAAAACAACCCTCAGGAGTACCACAGATTTTGGATCCTACAGGTATATGGGCTTAGACACAGAGTGAGAAGCAGAGAAGCATTACCTCTGGAGCATTTATTTAGCACTTTGCTATTTCCTGAATATACTGATCAATATTACACAAGTGGCAGGAAGATGCTTTGCAAAAACTGGTTGAGTTTCCAGTTATTGAGAACATTCAACCTATGAGGGGAGTCACGCTGTTATTTCCAGGTGAGCATGAAAAAGGGTTTTAGTATCTGCCAGCCTTCAAGAAAAGCCATATCTGCTGTGTGATTTATCTATGAAAATACTGGTTAGAGCTATATCGAAATTTGGTGTCTCTACTATGCTCTATTCAGAGACACCAAATCTGAACATGTATTTTACAGAACTTTGTAGTAGGAGGTAGAACCGATGACCTTTAAAAAAACATGATTCACACTATCGGTTGCAATAGAGCTAGTGGTCCATGTGTTAAAAGTTATGATGAAAAAGCTTTTTTTCTCTCCCTGATTTCTGTCACTGTGGTTCAACACTAGGAAAATACCCACGGAGCAGCAGTAACTTGAACATATGCACTGAGCTGACCCAACTGCATTCTTGTAGATCTTAGGAAAGAAACTTAGCAGGCAGAAGACTTAGAAATAAGACAGCATTTATGCCCATTAGTGTCAAGGCTGCATTATATTGCATTTCAGAGTGAGATTTTTGTTTGTTTTCTAGTACAGCCTAGTTTAACTTGTTTTTTATAATGAAAGTGAACAGACTAAAACAGTTATTATGTAAATGTTACAAATAATATTATTTATGTGATAAGACATCAAGGAAGGAAACTTGTTGACTGAAAGAATGTTGTTGAGTGACCGTACGGTCAGTCTTTAGGGAAAAAAACCCAGCAGTCTGAACTCACCATACTATCCTGGAAAATCTGAGCCTTAAAGCTACTGCAGACAGTCATTCACTAAAGTAGTAGTGGGAAGGTGCATAATTTCTGTCATCTGGTCCACAAATAATCTTTGGAATCTGCGTATCCCACTCGTATCCGCTTGTTTTCCCATCATCTCAGTTACCTGGCCGTTGCTATCGAAGTGCTACTGGTGCTGGAAAAGGGGTTTAGAAATACACAGTGGAAATAATTCTACTCCTGTGTGCTTGAATAGGCTTTCCTAATCAATTGTCTTTATAATGTTTCCTCAATCGATGGGAACTGAACTCTTCTGAGAGCTCTAATGAGATTGGCTGAAGATGCAATGAAAATAGCACCCAGAGGGATTGCAAGGGAAAACCACTGCAGTTGCACAAGCGTCTATTCCTCCTTTTAAGCAACACAGGGATCATTGCTCTTTCCCCAAATCAATTCAGAACAACATGGAAAAGTCCTCACAGGTTCAGACTCATATGTAGTGATTTTTCCTGCTTACATCTGGACACTGTGGAAAGGTGACATCCTAAGACATAGCTCTGCCCAGTTGTGTGCAGGCCTATGAACCCAACAGCCTGAAAGAGCACCCAAATCCAGCATGCTGTTCTTTCGCTGCCAGATGTGACAGATTTACTGCAGCCCAGCCTGTGGACAGCTGGACTGGTGTCGGTGTGCAAGAACTGTCATCATTGCAGTTATTTGAGTGAAAAATTTTTCATGTGAAGTGCGTATCCGTTTGCACCACAGCAGACTGTGGTGCAGGAACAGAAGTGGCAAGTCCTTCTCGTCCTGCCAATAAGATGGCCCTCTCCTGCCTCACTGGAAATGTAGACATGGTTAAGGCTGCAGGTAGTGGAATATCTATTAAAATGCTACTTCTTTCTTCTGCACTTAAATGGAGTCAAGGGCTACAGTCATTGATCAGTGAAGTGTTCCAAGCAGTCTTGGCAACAGCAATAACATCCAAAAAACAATGTCTCACTGTTCCATATTTGTGGTTGCTACAGGTTGTCTTGCTTCATCACAATGACTTGGAATACTCTGGATGTTTTATACTACTCATTCGCATGAATCAGGACACACTGCCTCATTTACAGTCATGGAAAGAATGTTCTCAAGATTGCAGTTATGATTGTACTGCAACTCTGCAAAGCGCTGTTAAAGTCAAACTTTTGTAATGGTTCATTTTCCACTTCTGAGATGTCAGTAGTGTTGTCTCTGTGAGTGCCTGTTTTGGTAACCAGCACAGAAATAGACCTCAAAAATCCTTTAATGGTTTTACAGTTCCATTCTATATAGGAACCTATGCTGAAGGGCAAGCAGCATGCGAGTCCTACTGAGGAGAGTGCATTTCATGACCGTGTGTTCATTTGTGTTCATATTTTGCCTTCAGAGATTTAAAATCAATATAAAGTGTAAATCATAGTCTCCTCTCAAACAAGCAGAGCAGTCAGAAGGAGGCTGAAAGCGACGGGAGCTAAATGGGGGAAGCAGCACTGCCGGTGTTTGCTGCAGCTCACGTGAGGGGTTCTGCCAGAGTAGTGGGAATGGCCCCAGAGCCCTTCTCCTCCTCCCACTCACTTGCACAGTGCAAAAGCCAGGTGCAGCAGCAATTTGGGGAAAATGCAGCCTAAGCATCATAACTGGTGCCATAGCCTTCACATTTCCTCCATCTCTTATGACAGGGCTTGTGTTTTGTCCTGATATTTTGTGCATTAGCAATTAGCAATTTTCCTCTCCCCATGGGATGCTTCCCCAAGAGGAAACTTACTTGATTTTTATAAATCTCTCTTCTGGAACCATAGCAAGAATCAGATGAAAATTAATTCCACTGTTCTACATCTAAGAAAGGGGAGAGAACCTGACATTAAGACTCCAGCAAGGTGTAGAGATTATCAGTGAAGTCATATTTTAATTCTCCTAAAAACTTAACTCTCCATTTAGTAAATATGACCAGAAATCTGCCCTAGAGGATCAAAATCAGTGTATAATTTCATAAAGATATTATGCTTGAAAAAATACAGTTAAGTCCACACTTATGTAGTGAAATGCAATAAGGTGTGTGTGAAGGAAATTTTCATTAAAAAAAAAATCACCCTCAGGATCTCTGCTCACTCTGTTGTAAACAGAGACTCTGATCTGAGCCCTCTACAGTCCAGGCACAGCTTTTGTTTAAAAAGATCTTGGACTAGAAACTGAGTGATTGAGGACTGGGACAGTCCAAGTATTACACTGTAGAGATAGGACGAAAACATTTGGGTCAGGAAGCATTTTTGGCTACTTTAAGCTTATCATGTATGTTCCATTTAAAAAGGGGTGGTCAGTCTTATTAGTTGGTTTACACAACAGTGTTTCCATAAAAAAGGTTCCTTCCGCCTTTGCATTGTGTGTTCAGTAAAGCAATCACTTCCTGCCTTTTTTTTTTTTAACCAGTTTAATGCATTTTTCTGGTTAGAAGCATGTCTAATAGCATATGAAAAAACAGAAATGCTTGTCCTAAGTCGAAAATACTTATGCTACGGTAGCAATTGTTTTATGGAAATAATAAAGTAAGATATTTCTGAAGCATGAATTTTATAAGTTATTATTTCCTGTGTTACACCTATTTTTCTGTGTTGAAAGGGATGAAATCTTGACTCATTATCTTCAAACTGGGTCATGCAGACTGTCTCTGGATGGCTCTGCCCTGACATGGCAGTGGGGTGTATCTATCACTGTGTACCTCTTACAAACAAGGTTGGAATCTGGCTCATTAAAGGCAGAAAAAAACATTAGAAATCATCAAATGAGAACTAATGACAGTATCGGTTGTAGCTGTTGTGTTCACCTTCCTGTGAAGACAGGTCTATGTGCTCTGGCAACTTGGCCCTGACACAGACTTCCAAACAAAGGATCTCAGGCCAAGGTGGGGATGGCACTGCATTCGGGGACCAGGTAAGGGAGCCATACTTTGCATGGGATTGAGCCATGTAAAAGTATACTGAGAGAAGATCACGTATTCAAAGCTTGATAGTCATTTTGAATAAATCACAAAGAAGGGGCAGTGTTTTGCCCTGTTACCCTGTGAGCAACCAAAGAGATCATGCCTGTGTGAGCCACATGCAATCGAAAGGAGAATTATTTTGCTGGCCCAAAATAATTCTTCATCTGTCCTGCATGTCTCACCTAACAGAGGCCAAAACCAGAGAGGCTAGAATGCACCTCCCTTTCCCCTGCCAGAACTCCTTGTTGGTAAGGTCCTGCTGAAGGAAGCTTCAGGTAGCTCAGTAGGCTGTTTGGTGAACTGAATCTGTGCATGAATCACTGTAAAACATTAGCACTGTGAATTAAATGCACAGTAAGTATAGACTATTGCCATCCTATTGCTGTGGATGGTTCTCAACCTGAAGAGTATTCACTGAAAGCAGGTGATAGCAGGAGCAATACTGCGCACTGTGGTAGGCTTGTGAAATATAATGTGCTAGAAATCTGCCAAGTATTTTTGTTGGAAGAAAAAAAAAAAGTTAGTATGGACAATAGGAAAAATTGCCTGAACCTTGATTCAGCAAATAATGACCTCTTAAAGTTTTGGTTAATACCTACACATTTCCAAAGAAGACATTAAGTATCACCCAGAATACTGGAAATGTTCCACTACATGTTCATTGGTTGTGTTAAGATAACAAAAATGACAAATTCAAGGAATTGAGCAATATTTGGAAGGAAACTTTTCTCTGGCCTAAGCACTGTTCTGAACATACCACTAACTGGTTTAGGTTCTTAATTGTTTTGTTTTTCCATATAGGATTTCCATGCTCTGCTTTCAAAATCTTTGTTAAAATTTAGCATTTATATACAAGTTTATTTAGGTTGGTGATTCCAGTGTCAAAAATTAATTCCTTTCCTTTGAACTCAGTCAGAGTTTAATTTGTATTCATCCCATGAATATGTTGGCTTAGTGTGTAGTGAGGTAAAACAAGTAGGCTCAAAGCAAAACTGTTTCTGAGAGAACCCTGGAGAGCTGATAACATTCTAGGAAAGAAGAGAAAAAGATTCAGAAAAACACAAGTTTAAAGAACCAAGGCAGATTTAAAGGAAAGCTCCCCCAGTCAAAGACCTGGTTAATCCCTCTGGTAAATGTGATTGAGGAAGTTTTCTCTACATCAATGTGTATTTATATATGTACTATATATATTGTTCATGTCCAGCTTTGGAGTTGGACACAATCCTCATGTGTCTTGACTAGTCCTGACCAAGTGGAAAACAACTGATGCACCAGTGTTGTGGTTCAGAGCCTTGCCTGAGAGTAGGATATTACAAAACTTCACCTCGCAGTAGACAGGGAATAGAATAGAATAGAATCATTAAGGTTGGAAGTGACCTCAAGGATCATCTAGTCCAACCATCCCCCCACCACCTATTACCCACTAAACCACGTCCCTAAGTACCACATCTAACCTTTCCTTAAACACCCTCAGGGATGGTGACTCCACCACCTCCCTGGGCAACCTGTTCCAATGCCCGACCACCCTTTCCGAGAAGAATTTTCTCCTCATCTCCAACCTGAACCTTCCCTGGCGCAACTTGCATCCATTTCCCCTTGTCCTGTCACTAGTTATCTGCGAGAAGAGGCCGACCCCCAGCTCGCCACAACTTCCTTTCAGGTAGTTGTAGAGGGCAATAAGGTCTGCCCTGAGCCTCCTCTTCTCCAGACTAAACAAGCCCAGTTCCTTCAGCCGCTCCTCAT